>CAXIWS010000353.1:0-11382 GCA_964036195.1 Sphaerolaimus hirsutus
CGTATTTTACGTTTTAAGTAACTACATAGGTAGGTAAGCACACACGGCGGACTGCACGTTATACACTTTTCTGGATGAATCGCTCCACCATGACGTCACTGTTAATATCTACAATCAAAATTGTCTTAAAAATACAGAAGAGAGCGCATTTCAGACACAAAACATGAGTTATTCGTAAATATGTGACTCCGACTTTGTATTTTTTCTCTCAATATTTTTCTTTGTTGTGGTGGTGCGTTGGCACGTAAGACATAAGTGGGCTCTCTGTAGAACTATATTTCCTTAAAAACAATTTTCCTTATATTAGAATAGCGATATCACGAACCATGAGGAGTTCCCGAAAGCTCTATAATTGTCGACAATAATTTCACTTGTCTGGAATGTATTGTATCTAGACCTGAAGTGGCTTGGGCAACTCACTCAACAGTTATCGACTGCGCGCAACATACATTTAAAATGTGTCTGGTCAAGTGTCAAGTGCCACTCGCTATTAGACAGTCACTTTAAAGTGGCCACCTCCACAAAACGTGACACTTTAAACAAAGAAAACACAAACCACCCAACCCACCTGTTTAGCAAACTGCGTCGCGTACAATTCATGACAGTGCTCAAAGATATATTGATACGCGGTGTGCATACAGGCGGTGGCGCACTTGCGGACTATCGGAGACGCGGCAGCGGATTTGTGCGACAGCTCCATTTCGATGAACGTGTTGGCGGTGGATCGGATGCCGAAGTCGCGCAGGGACAACGGTTTGGCTTGGTTGATGGGCGGAATTCTTCCAAGCAAAGAGCACAGATTGTAGAATGGTGGATTGGTTTGTGCAGTTTAAATAATGTGTTCAGCTTTTGTGTGATACTGCCGAATTTGTCAATTTTACTTCAACTGATTTCATTGACTCTCTTTTATAGCATTCGAAATTGCTTTGAAGTGGCCAATGCGTCATGTCCGTTTATTCTTCAGACAGAGTTATCTAGAAGATAGTCGAAGTGCTTAGTAAAATATTATCTGGCGGTGTCCCGAAGATATTGAAAGCATATAATACAGAGTTGCAAACGTATTTATTAATACCTAAAATACCAGGGTATTTGAGTAATTACCTATACTTACGCTTACACTTTGTGCTTATGCTTTCACTTATACTTATACTCATGCATACTTACTTATGCTTTCACAAAATACCCCCATGACTTTGTCAGATATTTTACGTTTTTACTAATTTTACTACTTTCCGTTTTTACCACAAAAATACGCCACTCGTCGAGTTTTGCCGCGGCGGAGAATTGCAAATTCCGGTCCCTTTGCGCTTCCACTTGCGTGCTTAATTAAATAAATAATTGGTTTTTATGGTACGGGGATGTTCACACGCAAATCAGGAACGGCGCCAGTACCCCTTGGGGTCCTGACAGTTCCTGAGGACGGACACGGCAACTTACCACTCCCTTTCGTAACTGCTGCCAGCGGTTTTACTTCGATTAATTGTTAAAAGCCGTAATTAATGCAAAGCCGAAATTAATAAAATTCAAATTAAAATTCAAGCAGTTAGTATGCTTCAGGGGGACCAAGTTGGGTTCACGGGAAACTTTATTTTAGCGATGTAGTCAGAGTCAATTTCACAATAGCTCAAGTGAGTCGTATAGCCTCTAGTGGGTGAAAAAATGTAAAATCAGCGCGTTTTATAATCACCAAAAACCTACCATAAACGAAACGAATACTAAATCAAAGACACAACAATTAACCGTAATAAGCGAATTAATAAGGCAAATTCAATGATCACTGGAAAACCGTAAACATAGCGTACGAGGCACAAGTAAATTAATTCAATGCGGGAAAAATAACTAATTAATCGAACGGGTGCAAACGTAATTTAAATCAAGCGTAAAGTAACTGTGGTTATCACTGACGTAATTAAAATGCAATTCATCTCAAAGGTGAGTGTCGTAAACTGGGTTTTATTCAGAGGTTACGGTACAAATTAGAGCAGGTGGTGTGACACGTGTTATCAACCTGCGCCCCTTTCGGTGAAAAATATTTTTATAGCGCGCCCGACCAAGGCCACAGAAAGAACGCTCATTTGCAGGGTTTGTTCAAGGTTATTGCATTGCCGGGTAAGGGTTGGAACTTTGGGACTAAACACACGCCACAAAACACTAGCACTTGTGAGTTCACCAATCACCCTAGGTGATGGGAATAATTAATTGGCACTACTGTGCTCTTCACTATAAACTGTGCTCTGCACGTGTCTTGCAGTCGCATGCCGACAATAATTGCCGTTTGCCACTTTTCCACCCATTACCTAGTCCTAAGTAAAAAGCACTTGGTCGGGGAATTTTCTGAATGTTATCTATCGGGGCGTCTAAGCATTTAACAGAGTCAACACCTGTTAGCTTAACCAGAAACATTAAAGTCTTTCTAACCCATTCCCAGACACTGCACCCTTTTAATCAAAAATGTAAACTTGATGAAAGTCTAATAATTATAACGCTCGAAAGTACATATTGGGAAATGCACAAGAAAAACGGAAGTATTCACTTAATTAACTCAAAATGCGGGTAACTTAGTTAGCTTAATTAATGAATCACTAAAATAGAAATTAAAAATTAGCGTCACACGGGAAATAATTAAATAATTAACGGAAAAGAACCAATTAATAAATTCATGGCCGCAGTAGTGTCCATTCGGGCGTACCGTCCTGGGGCTGCGGCTTCGTTGGCGGATTTGCAGTGCACAGCGAACCGCACGTTCACTGTGACTTCCCTGTGCACCGCGGGTCGTCATTCGGTCGCACATGGTCGTTCTCGAGTCGTCGGAGTGTCTGCGCAAAATTGTCGTTACGTTTTTACGCATGATTAGTTAGCCATATTTCTACCTACAATCCCACCAGCCATTAATTTTTTACCTCCGGGCTAAAAACGACATGTTCAGAAAAAGTGTTTTGCGCCGTTTTTTGATTATTCAAAAATCATGCCTTCTCTGCATTTTTCGGTGGACGGCTGTGGCAGTCACATGCCCTGGGGGTGCAAATATGGCTCGTCTTCATTTGAATTATGGCATCAGCTTTCTGCCGTGCCGGCTTTTTGTGCTCGAAACTTCGAAATTTTGGTTCCCGCTCAGGGCTCGATGTGAGAAAAAGTTTTTTCTTTTTTGATTTTGGATACTAATTAATCAGACTACTAATCTGTATTATTTCACAGCATCGTGCCACTGTTGGATGGGCAGTTTGGGATCAACATTCAAATTACCTGCTCGACCGACATGTCGCAGTCCGTGCGTGTGAAAATTGATCGTCGACAAGATTTTCTAGTTGTTTTCATGGAATATTAACAAGTATGTTTTTTTGTTTGCTGACTATTTTTTGTTACAGAGTTGTCTGTTTCTCCTGATGACAAAAAGTTGTGCATGAATTATTACATTGAAACTTTGATAACTGGTTTTTTGACAAAAATTGTTTCGTATCAATTTTCACAATTACCATTTTCCATGTGGTGTTCTACCTGTTGCGCTGGAGCTTCCTCCGGTGGCAGTGGGATGGCCTCGACCGCGTCGTGGTGCTCGGGCGGCGGCGAGGGGGGCTCGGCTACGTTCTGCAGTGCCATGGCCGCCATGTCGTTGCTAATGGGGGAATATTCTTCATTAGGGCGGTAAACTGGTTCGACAACGGGCACCACTTCCTCCAACACCGGCACACCCTCCTCCCGCGCGTCTGCGGAGGAGTCAGAGCCCGCTGTGGCGGTTTCAATGTCAGACAAACATTCCGCCTGCAGTTCTTCTTCGAGGGCCGGGTATCTGTCCGGTCCGACTAGTTCTTTCAAGTCGGCCCGCGGGCGCCATTCCGGAGGCCAAAATCCCAACACGTTTCCCCAAATTTGGCCTGACTCGTAAGAGTAAATCCGGTCGGCTTTGTGCTCGACCGTTAGAAACCGGTGGAAAAAGGTTGACCACAACATGGTCTCGGCGTTGGCCACCACGATGCGCACACATTTGGCGCGGGAGGTGGCTACGTTTCCCCGGGGCAACTCCGCTACAAATCCAACTCTACCGTACGCCTTCTTGGGATCGGCATCCAGCTGGGCGGAGTCGGTAGGCGGGCTGCCGCGCACGCAGGAAACGATGACCACTTCCGCTTCACGGGCCTGTGCCTTGTCGGCAGTGATCACGCGGGTGGCCCAGTAAGCCGCGTCGTGTTCTGTATGGGCTACTAGTCGACTGATTAGGGCGCGCGCCTGCGCCGCATAAAAACAGACAATTAGCAAACTAGCGGGATCTGTAAGATCTGCCCAGGGCAGGGTGGGATCTTCTTTCACTGTGGCCACGAGGTAGTCGTACAGGTGCAGGATGATGCGCAGCTCCTTTTTGTTGATTATGGACATGCCTTCTTTCGATTCGCAGCCCTGGTGCACCAGCGTCGATGACAGCATGACGCCATCCTCGAAGTCGCCAGGCGCGGGCAACATGGTGGCGCCGTGCGCTGCAGTGTCGTTGTAGGCGCGTAGCAGTCCATTGTACGCCGCCACGGAGTTGGCCTGAATGAGCTGGCGATGCCCGCGGAACACTGTTTCCAAGTGAACCACGGGACATAGTTGGTACTGTGTGAGCCTATCAATGAGGGTGGGGTCGGGTTTCAGGACAGGCTCCACCCAGTCTTGCACGCGAATCATACGCGTCAATTGTTTACTGTCTCCAAATAGAAGCAACATGCCGTTCACTGGGAGCTGAGCCGCCTGAGCCACGCTAATTACTGCAGCGTCAGACGCCAAAGACGCTTCGTCAATAATTACCGCGCACGCAGTCACACTTTTTATACGGGCGTCGTGGGCGGAGTCCAAAGTGACATGGATTTGACCGGGCTGCACCACCTCCAAGAACACCCGGTGCAGCCTGACCGTAGCCCTGACATATTTAGACAGCGCCCTACGCAGCACCTTACCCCAAAATCCCTGATCAGCTAAACTAGCCTCACCAGCCCGGGCGCCCGCCACGCCTGCCTCGAAGTCATCGAATGGCTGCTCGTCTCCATCGTCGGCGGTGAGAAATGGCACTTGTTCGGTCAGCTGCGCGCGTATGACGGCGTCGTCCGTGCAGTTGTTGATGATTTCGTCCACCAGTTCGTAGTCCTTCTTGGCGCCGTCGTACTTTTCCAGCGCTGCCGTCCATTCGGGGCTGAGGCGGACGATGTTGTGGCCGGTTCGCTGTGCTAGGGTGTGCAGGGTTGGCAATTGGGTCGCGGGGGTGGTGTTATAAGTGGGGTCAGTTTCCCACATGGGACTCAAAACGCGCACCGGAAATGCCGCTCTTAATTTCAAAAATTCTTCAAAACCCTCCAGTTTTTGCATTTCAGAAAATGGCGTATCAGCCATGGCGGTCCATTTCGCGCGTTCCCGTAATAAAACTTCTAAAGCCCCAAAAATATCCCGCTGCCCTAATTTATTCAGGTTGGTCAGGGCCCTGCGCGCGCCTTCGTCGGCCGCCGAGTTGACCGTGCACGTGATGAGCGTCGAATGATATTTGGCGTTCGGCTGCTTGTCCGATGGCAAGTCGGAGCCCGCGCGCACCCTGGGTCTCGAGTTATAATAGTTATAGCCGCGTGAGCACACATACGCCAGTTGATTTTGTGTGGTCGTCTTCCCGGACCCGAAAGGCGAGTCACACATAATCAAAAGGGGTTTGCGCATTCGCACGGCTGTGATCACAGCTCCTAAAACTTCTACCTGCCCCTGCTGCGGCAAAAACTCACCTAATTTGGCCTGAATCATTTGTTCGTTTTTTCCTCTGAACAATGATTCGTACAACTCAGTAGCCTCGCGGCTAATGAGCGCCCAGTCAGTTTCGTCATCCAGCAGACGCAAATTCAATATCACAGCTAATTGGATTTGCGCCTCCAGGGTGAGTACTTTTGACCCCTGGACCACTTTTGGCACCCAGCCGACCGGCGCTTTGTTCAGGGCGGCTTGCAGTGATCGCATGGTTCGGTCGTAATTGGGCGAGTCGTTCGAGCCGCGCACCATGTATCTTCCACTCTCCAGGGTTTGGGGCAGCGCTGATTGCGACGCCGCCATGTCCAACTTCGCACGCAGCCTTGTAGTGGTTGGCTCTGATTCCACGCTGGTAATTCTAACTGATAGATTGGGGCTGCCCGCCGCTGGTTTGTCTTCGTCCGGTCTGGCCAGCACCAAGCTCAACACCGACATGGGCGTCGCCTGGTTCAACAGCTGTGTCTGCGTGTTCACCTGCTCCAGCAAACGCACGCGCTGCTCTTCTGGTCCTTCGAAAGTGTCAGCTTGCAACTCTTCTGGGTCCGGGCGGCGCACCATAATATCGCATGCAGTGCCCTGCGGCGTGTGCTCCCAGGACACATGCGCGCACACGTCCGTCGCGCGTTTCGCCCGAAATCGCAAAAATGACTCGTTATAGCAGTGAGCCGCTGCTAAAATGCCCAATTTATACCTGAGAAACGAGTCCATGTTGTCTCTGTTCTCTGTGTCTGGCTGGATGCCCGATGTGCTGATATCCTCGGCCGTGGCGACCTGCAGCCCGTACGCATGGCCGTAGAATTCGTCGCCGAACACGCCCAAATCGTTTAGGTCGTGATATTCGACGTGGGCCAGCCCCAACTGCCCAGCACTCAAATTTTCCACTCTGCTGTCACTCACATACTCTCTGTGCAAAATGACCAACTTTTCCGGCCCGGCATCACCTCGCTCCGCCGCGCCCAGCGGTTCCAGATTCTTGTAATTCGACGGCGTGAAGGCCGCTCGCAGCCGCGCTGTTTTCCAGTCGCTCGTGTAGGGCTGGTAGCCGGAAGTGTCGCCGCGCGTCAATGTACGTGCCGCTTGAGTGACGCGCCGCGTGCCCTGCGTACTCACGACCACGGGGGCGGCAACGTTTAAGGGGCACTTTGTCTGATTACCCCATATCGCGACACCGGTAAACTCCCAGTACCGGGGATTTTCTATTTTTTGTGCGATTGCGGTCGCCGAGAAACGCATCCCGTGGCGCACTAGGGGCAGGAACATCGAGGGGTGTTGTTTCTGAATTCTTGCGCACAAATCCACCAGCTGGGTGGTCCGTTTGTCCCTAGCCGCCTTGGCCCGCTTATTCGAATAATAAAAATACGGATAAGCCTCATCCGCATTCACCCACTGCTCGTTTTCGCTGAGTATCGCCATCGTCTGCTCAGAAATTCTCACATGGCACTGATACTCAACATGCCCGTCGGCGCCCGAGTCAATATACACCCTATCTACCCAACCTTCGAATTTCCCTCTGCTGGGGTAGATTTCCGGTCCATTTTGCATCTGCTGCGCGCGGTAGAGTTGTCGCGGGGGAATGGTTCCGCCGCCGCAGGCACCATGTGTATTTGTCTCCTTGGATTTAATGGGCGGGGCGTCTGCACCTTCAAATGGGCGTTTGCGAGAGGCCGAAGCCATTATAATTATAATGTGATAAAATAATTAATTGCGAAGTTTTGTGAACGGGGAAAGTAATAAGAACTCGTGCGGTCCAGTTGCCCGTGGGCAAAAGGGGTGCACGAGCTTCCTAAAAACACACACACACCTCACACACACTTCATACCTGTTGTACCTGGCTTCGTGCTGTTTGACGCGACGGCGATGATCGTAACGGCCAATTAATCAGCTAATTAATCAATTTTAGTCGTCGCCGTATAATTCACTGTAAGAAGGGGGGATTAAATATTCACTGGTTGCCTTGCAACGATCTGCATGAACTACATAAATTTTCTTATTAATATTGTTGAATAAAGTCACTAATGGGTGGGCATAATCAATGCACTCATACGGGCCGATAAAGCGAGGCGCGAATTTCTTACTGGGGCCCGTCAACTGAGTAATACGCGGCGTGTATACGCGTACCGCTTGCCCGCGTTGCACATTCAATCGGCGCGCACGGCGATTGGCGTAAAATTGCTCCTTTTGCTGCGCCTTTGCTAAAGCGGTATGCGCTGCTTCGCGTGCTGTGGTCAGACGCGCGCCTAATTCATTTATAAGAGCGCGCTTATGCGGCAATGAGGGCAATGCCTCGTTGTCAGGGGGAGGCTCGATCATTCGCTCCCACATGGACGCAGCAGGCTTGCCAAATAGCAACGCATAGGGGGTGGTTTGCAAGGAAGGGTGTTTCGATGTATTGTACGCGTGTACAGCGGCGCCTAAATGTATGTCCCAATCGTCATGTGTACGATTTACGTAGTGTGATACTATTTCCATCAGAACACCATTCCTACGTTCCACCATTCCATTGCTCTTGGGGGTGTACGCAAATGATGTATGTTGGGTCGCGTTCAAATATTGTAGAAGCTTGGCAAAAGTGCCCTCGGTAAAGCTAGGGGCGTTATCACTGAGTATAATGGCCGGCACACTAAATATGGGCAAAATGTGCAACAGAAATGCAAATGATACTGTGTCTTGTTTTATGTCGGGAACGGGCACAGCAATTCCAAAACGCGTGCACTGATCAACAAATACTAACACATGTCGGTTTCTGCGTTTCGTGGTTAGTAAAGGTCCTATTGCGTCTACCGCTATCACATCACCTGGCCTTTTGGCTACCTGGCGGCACACCATTTGAGTTCGCATTGCCGCTCTGAGACCTTTCTTGGCGTTGCACGAAGGGCAGGTGGCAACCCAGCGCGCACTTTCTGGCCGCATTCCTGGAAACCACGCGAATTCCTGCAACCTTTCGAATGTTTTTATTATTCCTAAATGGCCCGCCGTAGGGTGATTGTGAGCTAATTCTAACACGAATGGAACTAATTCCGATGGAATACATACGGGGTCGTATAATTGTATACCTGGTATCTGGGACGTTCCCGCTTGGCGACGTAATAAACCGTATTGGTCAATAAAATACGGCGCGGCGCTGTAAAAATTATCTGCGCGACACACTTCTATAGTTGTAGCTATGTATGGTTCTTCTGCTTGTAGTCGCTTCAATTTGTCAACCGAAGTCATTGGAGGTAGTGCCATGATTGTACTGCGCTTAGTTGCACTCGTCAAACCCGGAACAACTTCATTTCCGGCTCCTGAACCACCAGCCATTGTTCCGGTTCCAGGCGCTTCCGCATTCCGCTGCCGCTCTCGCAGCCCGGGTGACTCCGCCTCTTTTCGCCCGCGCGTCCGGTCGCTGATTGGTCGCAGTAACTCCGCCTCCTCGTTTACGCTGATTGGCTGGTACGCTGTCCTGCTTGCCGCAGCTACCGTAACCTGCCTATCGTGCGGGATAGCGATTTCACGGCACGTAACTTGTGCGAACTGCTCAAAGGCCTCGTCCAGGTCCTTTTTCTCGTCGAATACCACTGGTGCGTCTTGCCTTCTGGATAATGCATCTGCTAATTCGTTGCTTTTTCCCCGCAAATGCTTGAACGTGATTTGGTACGGCGTAATTGCTAAAGCGAACTTGTGCAGCATGGCGTGCGGGGTAGTCTCTAAATTAGGATTCTTTACCCACGAAATACTCTTGGCGTCAGTCCAGACTTCAAAGGGCCGTCCCGCCAGATAACAATGCCAGTTACGTATGCTTTCGTAGATTGCACACGCTTCCAGGGAAATCGCTGGCCATTTGCTTTGGGTTGCTCCTAACTTCCGGCTGTAAAAGGCACATGCATGTAGTATTTTCTCGTCCTCTGCTCGTTGTGCTAACACGCCTGCAACAGCAATTTTAGAGGCATCCGTGATAATTATAAACATTCGTTTGGGATCGGGAAACTGCAGACATGGGCTTCCTAATAATGCTTCCTTGAGCTTATGGAAAGCTTCCAGTGCCTTGGGTTTCGATGTCAAATCCACCGGGGTGTCGCTATTGTAATTTTCTCTTGGTCCCGTACGCGTGAGATTTGACAAGGGTACAGCTAGCTCTGCGCATCTGTGAATCATGCGTCTGAAAAAACCGATAGCTCCCAGAAATCCCTTTACCTCTTTTACGGTAGTGGGTACCGGCCAGTCCTGAATAATGTGCCGTTTATCATCTGGTACGCACACGCCGTCACGACCAATCATAAATCCTAGAAAGCGTACAGCTGTGACGCGTGCGAAAAAACACTTTTTCGGACTAATTTTGAAATTATTCCTAATTAATCTTTCCAACACCTGTCCTATGTCATATAAATGGGTTTCCCAGGTTGCACTATAAATTAGTAAATCGTCGATGTATAGTAACACATTTCTATGTATTAAACCGGCCATGGCTAATTCAAAACAGCGCTGCGCTAAACTAGGTGAGCATTTTAATCCCATGGGTAAACGTTTCAGTTGAAATTGTCCAAAAACATTTCTGAATGACGTGATGTGTCGATCATCTGGATGCAAAGCAATGTTATAGAAAGCTTGATTTATGTCAGCACTGCTAAAAATACTTGCAGCTACATAAAGATTCGACTGTTTCATCTAAGCGGGGTAATGGGAATTGGGGAGCGTGCAAAACAGCGTTCAGGCGTCTGTAATCAATTACCATCCGCTTTGATCCGTCCGGTTTGGATACCACCAGTGTGGGGGCACAATACGGGCTCGTACTGGGTTCCACGATGTCGTGCTCGATGAGGCATCTCAAATGATTTTCTAAGTATTGCTGATCATCCAGACTCAACCGGTACATTCTGCAAGCAATCGGCTTTTTGTCCACCAATTGCAACCGGTAGTCCACTAATTCGCTGTAGCCGATGTCATACTTGTGTCGGGCAAAAGCTTCTTTGTACTGCAAAATCACCCTTTTCAGTTCCTCTCTGCGTTCGTCCGTCAATGTTTCTGGCACGGTAAATTCCATCACGTGTCCATCTGGACATGCAACTTGCAGTGGAGGTCCTAATTTGTCTTCGGCTACTTTGGGGGGAGGTTCAGTCGCTTGAACCTGTCGACACACATCTCTGTCATAGCACTGCTTCACCCATTCAGCGGGAGGGTCTCCAGGTTTCACTTTCAGCACGCAGTCCACTGGTTCGACCACTGCAATGCGCTGTCCTACCTGTAGCACTACGGGCTGGTTTCGTACATTTGCACATCTCACCTGAAACACAGGGGCACTAGTTTCATAGGCCGCTGAAGCAGCCATAACGCCACAGCGTTCACCTACCGTATCCAATCCCATGACCGTAAATAACCTCTCATCCATGGGGGCAGATAATTTTGCGGTCACTAGCGCTTCATGTCTAGCCAGAATTTCTATTTTTTCATTCACAATAGCGTAAATTCTGCGCTGCTGCACTTCCGGGTCTGGGTTATCAAAGGGAATGATCGCATTAGCCGTAGGGATTCGTAATTCCCTTGCAGGTAGGTCCACTACCATGTGCCGTAAGACATCTGCACCAATTAGAATTTCACCAGCTAATCCGTTCACTGCCTGAAACACAATCCCGAAGGTGTGGTTTCCCATGG
>CAXIWS010000354.1:0-22392 GCA_964036195.1 Sphaerolaimus hirsutus
GCTACAAGGTGAATCAAAATACCTCAGTGCACCCCAAGGGGATGTTCCCCACGTAGAGGCGCCTGGCCTGGCAGGTGACAGCCGGACCCACGACGGGCACCTGCGACGGGTTCGGCTTGCCCTCGGTCACCGCTCCATTCGGCATCGACGTACGCGGTGCCTGGCCACGCGCTGAAAAATAAACAATTTCTTCGCTCAAAATAATGTTCTGCCACGCAGCTGCTGACAGAGCTGGCAGCGGATATCGCGGGGAAAACTTGTTTGTTTTGACAAATGACTTGATTAGTGTTTTGACAAATGACTGATGCGAAAAACTGAAAAGTAACAAAAGTTCCTGCTGTAAAACGGAAAGCGAAAGGTAACGAACTTTTTCACTTGCCGGAAAAACGAAAGTAAAATTTTTCCCGCTGCCGGAAAACGGAAAGGTAAAAAAATTGGGCTGCCGGAAAACGGAAATGTAAAACTTGTTCAGCTGCCGTAAACATTTCCTGTGGAAATACGGAAAAAGAAAACCTGTTGACACCTTACTCTTGATTAAAAAATCAATTTTTAAAATAAATTGCCGCGCCTAGAACAGACCCTGCAGCTCCTTGTACTCCAGGGCGGTCATGTGCTCGAAGCCGGACGGCGCCACGTCCCAGTACTTGTTGATGAGCTTGTGCGGCTTGACTTCGCGCGGCGGCTCGCGTTCCCGATCACGAGAGCGTTCCTTGTTGCGCGGCGAACGACTGCAAGTGGATGTGGTGCGTTAATGAAAGACACGGATTTGATAGTTTTTGCAGCTTGACTAGGTGTGGAAAAATATTTTTCTGTTATATTTAAAAAAGGATTTTAAATAAAATTATAATCGATTTTTACAAATAATCAAGGGCCAACCAAAAACCTAACACAGTGCTGAAAACGTGTCCGAAATCTACACGGTTCGTTGATTTGAAACAGTACAAAATCTATAGATACCGAAAAATTATATCATCGGAACCATGAAGCCAACTACAAAATAATCTAAAAACAGTGAACACACGATCGGCGCGGTTTTCTGTCGCGGTCCCTATCTCTATCCTTGTCCCTGCTTTTGTCTTTCACGTCCCTGTCCCGATCGCGATCCCGATCGCCATCAGCGCCACGCGAACGCCGCTTGTCCCGGTCCCGATCACGCTCGCGATCTCGGTCCCGATCGCGGCCTACAATCGGAATCGTGTTAAACAAGCTACGAACAGCCATAAAAAATGCTCACGATAGTTTTCTGCTGACTGACATCCCACTTACAATCTAACTGGCAAATTTGGTTTACAAATTTGGTTCCGCATTCGAAGGTTTTACGAATGCGAACACAGAAATCCCCAAGACAGAAACGTTCCGAACGTTCGCAAACGAGAGAGAAAAAGAAGACTAACGATCTCTATCTTTTCTCGGCTCGCGGCCCTTGTCGTTGCCGGCCGGGTCGTACTTGTACTCGGCGTCGGGCTGCGGCACGTCGCCGCCCGCGGTCGCCGCCGCCGGCGCGGTTTCTGTTTCGGCCATTGTGAAGCGAGAGAAGGATTGAATACTCGCTTTGATATATTGTCTTTTGTATTCGCACGGGAAGTGCGATTTTTATTGATCGGATGACCAGTTCAGGGGACAGTTGTACTTAGCCGGCGGCTGTGAGGTAACGGAATATGAATGGTTACTATCGACGGAACTTTGATAGTGATGGAATGGTAGATTGTTTTGAAGATTTGTAGGTCTGTCACCGATTAGTTGTTACAGCGTCAAATAATTTTACTTGCTAGAGAGAAACCCGTCAGCACGCAAATATGTATTTCGGTTAAATCCCCGGCAGAACAGAACAAATGGGGCACACGAACGTCGTGGCACTTCGCCAAACAAGTGCTCATATGGATAAACTATAGAACCGTTTGGATATTTTATCAGTTTTCAAATCTGGCCCAGTCCCACATGAAGCACAAAATGAGTCGATGCTTTACAGATAGCCATAAGAAATTGTATACCGCAATTTCCACCCTGGTTTTTATAACATGAAACAATCGTGATTATTTTTCATTACTAATCTTTAAAAAGCGAGGAAAATTTACGTCACCATCGGAAACTAATAACTTTTAGAAATTGCTGTGGTGCACATGGTTCGTTGTTAACGAACGGGTAAAATAGTCAAAAAAAAAACGGCTAGTCTCTCTTAATACAGCATAGTCTGTCACTTCAACTTTTTGTATCATTTGTCACTCTACATGTCTATGTTACAAGATATGGAATTGTTCCCTGGCCATTTAACAATCAGATTTTTTGTGGTTCCCTTAAGTATCGATATTTGAGAACACTTTGTGTGTTTAAAAAATTTTTTATACATGATGCGGATGTTATGTGATATTTAGTAAATAAATGGTTATCGCGGCCTTGCACACAGGGAAATTCATTATTCGTTCAAGCACTCGGAATAATTGAAAAATACCGCAAGGTAAGATACACCCAATCAGCTAATCACAAACAAATCCTTTAGCGCCTCAGGCAAAAGTCCATAAAAAATTTGTCGATGCGATTGTGAGAGTAATCTGATAAGTAATACGATGTTTATTTTACCTATTTTACAGTGGGCATAACCGCCGAAGGCTGTTTAATGAATACCGTACATTTTTCAAGTCATTACAAGTTTTTGAACATACAGCCCCAAAAAATTTGCACTCTAAAAAATAAGCCCCCGGGGGTATCTCGAGAAAATATGGTAAGTCGATTGAACTTGTGCGGTGATTGCGTTGTTGATTTGTTTTTACATGATTGCGCATCACAAATGTTGCTACAATAATTTGCACCGAGCAAAATCATGTGCAATGAAGCAGCAACAGTTGAGGCGTCTAATTCTAAAAGTCGACAAGTCCATAAAATGTGATTTTGAGTAACTCGCATTTTAAGTTTCAAACCCAATTCCAGGCCCGTGGTGCATGTCCAATTTGGCTCTCTCATGCTTTCCATTAAGTTCCATATGTTGACAATAAAGTGTCAAATTTTCAGCACCTAATCTCAACGTATATGTGAAAAATGGGGTGTCCATAAAATTCCATTCGGTCAGAGCAAAACTGTTTCTGGGAGGGAAATGGACTTGTCGCCTTCTTGCAGGCAAGAACATTTTTGTTCCCGCCCGCGTTGCGCCTCCCTTATGGGAAATTTATGTACTTGTCGGCTTTTAGAAATCGGTGCCCATAGTGGACTTATCACATTTCTTGCGTTTTTTTCACATAAAAAAGGATGCGCAGGATGGACTTGTCGACTTTTAGCCCAAAACTAAGTGGACTTGTCGACTTCTTGCCCAAATTTTTTGCATTTTTCCCCAAAAATGTCAAATTTGGCGCTATGCCATATGGGCATGTGAGGTTAAAAAATTTTATGGAAAATGATGAAAAATGTGCGGAAGTAGCCCCAGATGACGTTTCCGGGCCTAACTCGAAATTTTCATATTTTGGACCTGTCGACTTTTAGAATTGGACGCCTCAGTTGTGAAATAATAAAGCGCGAAGTTCAAGTCAAAATTTTGCATAAATATAAATGACCAAACACGTAGCGGGGGTTGAGTGTCATTTAAAGTTGTTTTTCACTTTATAAATCTTCATAATAAATACTTTTAGAATACTGACACGCCTCTTCGCACCCCTAGAAATGGTACACACTGCACATGTGTCACTTAAACACATCACCATGAAAGATGCCCAAATTTGCCTATCATTAAGAATTGAGGTAAAACGACCAAACGAAAAAGTGATTGTATTGCCACTTTTTTTGTGCACAGGACAGAAGGATTTACGTGAACTAAAATTATTAAGAGGAATAATTTAGCTAAATTTCTGCGACACACCACGTGAGTATAACATATTTACGAGTGAAGGAAGGAACAAAAACCCATCAAATGAAAAACCGAACGAGATCAGCAAAAAAACATGAATAAAAACTTCGAAAGCTCAAATAAAACTAATAGCGGCAGTAAAATGCTTGATTCAAAGTACAGACCCCCCAAGCACATGCATTATTTATCGTACTTGCATGCGCGCTGTATTTATACGAGTGTGGGTTCCACACAGCGCAAAAGTGGGGCACCTGGCCCGTTGCCATGACAATAGGCCGATTCCCAGCGGCGGGCCTAAGCGGCTTCCATCTGCACAATGCGAATTGTGATTAATAGGTGCTTCGAGAGCTTGCTTTCCCATTGATTGGTGAAGCATTTGATGAGTATAGTGCCGCCTTGTGTCGTCTTCTCTTACCTATACCTTTGTGAAAGTGCCTGCCCTGGGGCAGTCCCAGAGCCCGTAAAATGCCCTTTAAAATGTCAAGTGTTGTCATGTCAAGTGTCCTATGTACGTTTGCCATTTTGCAGGGCATTTTACATGACTTTTGACATTTTGCATGACATTTGACATTTTACAGGGCACTTTACAGGGTCTGGGATTGGCACCTGTGCAGTATAGGTACCTATATATTTATTTCAAAGCATTTTAAGCGTTCACAACAAACTGGATCTGTAGCAGCTTGGATCCGGTACGCCATCTCTTTTTGTATTGCGTTTGTTCGCGTCGTCCGGTACGCGCCCGGGCGGTGTGCAGCAGGTGTTCATCAGCGCATGCGGGCGCTTTTGCGAGCCCGGTAAGGTGATATTTCGTGTGCAAGCTGGCGCTGCGAGTGCGAGCTTCGTGTTACAGTGGTTCTCACTTCGTTTGTCATTTATTTACTTATACGTCTTTTTGGTGAACCTACCTTAGGTATATTTGTTCAATATGCACTTACGTATCAGCTCCTTTTCTATAGCGCATGCCCATCACGTGTTCGAAATCCCACTGTTCGACAACTTTTCTTTGACAATTTGTCATTAAGCCATCGCGAAAAAATGCGAACAGATTGCATGTTATTGTAGATGTTTTTGGCTCCACCGCAAATAATGTGAATTTATTTTAATTATTTGTAAGTTACATGGATTTTGTCATATGTGCATTTTTTGCCGGCATTCTTTTTTCGAGAGAAAAAATTGTCAACGAAAGTAATAACTTTAATACGCTAGAAAAAGTTAGTAGCCGTAGTGAATACCTCAGTGAACAAATTGGCTTTCAAAGATGCACTTTCGCTCACTTTAATGAAACAGTCAGTAATTCAGTTTCAGAATAATGATGTAAATCAATTAATCTCACATGTCAGCGAGAGGCGAACGGAGCGATCAAAAACAAGCGTGCAGAGTGAGAAATCCCACGTTGCCAATAGCCAGTTGCGATGTGTCGAGTTTCAAGCGGCCGACTGCAGCAGAGTTGTTAAAAGTTTATCAAACTTTTCAAAGTATGCGTATGCATAAAGTATTTTGTCTTTACCTACTCACCCCCGAGTACAGAAAGCGTAAAGTATTTTTTTTACTTTTACTCGCGAGTAATTGAGAGTGAAATACTTTGCCCCAGACAGTGTAAATGTGAGTATTTTTTCACCAGGAAAGCGTATAAGCAAGTTAAATTACTTTTTCTTTCTGGAAAATGTAGAAGGGAGCATTGTGAATGTTTACCCAGGACATCGTAAAGGTGTTTTCTTTCTACTATATCTCCTCGAAATACCCCCGGGTGCGGTGATTCAGAGTGCGAATTTTGAGGGGGGGGGGGGGGTGTTAAATGAGGCAGGGGTATTTCAAGTAAGGGGCTTTTTATTTCAGTAGAAACTTTTCAAACTCCCCGTACTAATTTGTCGTTTGTAACACATACAGACGTTGAAAAATACAACAATAAGCACCATGTATAAGAGTCTACCTATGTAGATGGTAAATATAGACAGGTGTTAATGTAACACAGTCATTGTTTTTAACGTCTGTTCTGCATTGCCTGCATCACAAACCATAGCTTTTGTCATTTACATTCCCTTTACACTCAAAATGTGGGGTATTTCGAGAGGGGGGCTAATAAATTCATAGTGCCCATTTTGAGTAGGGTATTTCGAGGGGGGTATTTCGGGGGGGGGGTATTTCGAGGCGGTATTTCGTGGGGGTATTTCGAGGAAATACAGTATTAATAAGTATTCTTTATGAAAAGCAGAGTTGCTAGAATCACTGAAATTTTTAAAAAGTATAAGTATGTGAATGTAAGTATTTTTTACTCACCACAAAGTATACTTTTAAAATGTGCAAGTAAAAGTGAGTACCTTTAAGTGAGTGAGTAGTTGTATTTGTATAGAAAAGTATATGTATTTACATGTATTCACCATGTACTCGCGTATGCATATTGTTCGAGTAAATGTACATGTACATAACAACTGTGATAAAAAGCAGGGCTCTCGAATGGTAAAAGTACTCTTTCTGTAGTTGCAAAAAACTACTCTGCTGTACTTGAGTACTCTTAAAATATAAGTGTACAGGCCGATACAGATGCGTATTTACTTGGTACTCAAGTATGCGTAGTTTTTGAGTAAAAGTAAATACGCATTAACAACTGTGGACCGCAGTCGTCGGTGCCCGCAGCCCCGCTACTCAAGGGGGGGGGGGGCTGAAGAGCCTGCTAGGAACGCGATCTCTGCGAATGCCGGCCGGTAGCTGCCCTCGTTCGTCACTCGGGGGTGGCAGCTCAGTCACGAATAGCATTGAAAAAAATCTCTGTGACATTTATATTTAAAAAAATCTCAGAAAATATAAGATTTTCTGAGATTTATATTTTTTCACGATTTTCTAGAACGATTTAATTATATTTTCTTTTTGAGAGATTTTCTGAGTTTTTAAAAAATATCAGAAAATCTCTCAAATTCTTATATTTATATTTATTTATATTTTTTCCAGGTTTTTTGAGAGAGATTTAATTATATTTTTTTCTTGAGAGATTTTCTGATATTATATTTTATGATATTTTCCAAAAATTGACGATTTTTTTTCAATGCTAGTCACGAAGCTGCAGCTGCGCGCCTGCTCTTCTGTCTTTGCGGCCATGGCTAGCATAGCCACCGCCAGCCATTATTTCTCCCGCAGTAGATACCTATTTGTATGGATACATGATAATGCCGTTAGCTCGTTTGACAGTCACACATTATATTGCGTGTGCGCTGGCATGTGAAGCGATATCTGCGGAGAAGAGAGGCCCAGTTAAAATGCAACATGCATCATCTAGCTTTGCACCCGCCCAGGAACATTTGAGAGCACAGGTAGAACATTCCAGACTAGCTCCGTCAGCTGTTGCAAGATGATTATTTGCAGTGTGTGCTGAAGCATCGTCATGCAAAAATGAACATGTCTTTTTCAAGCCAGAGACAACTACCTATAGATAATATGTATACCTAATATAATGCCCCTTCAATTCCTTGACCATTAGATGCATGTCTACCTACTCAGAACATCATAATTGGGATTATGACAATTTTGGAATATCCCCCCCCCCCGCCGATGCGCTATGTGCATGAAACGCTGACTCGGCACTTCATCCTGTTGCAATAATTCATAGTTGTTAAAACGTATTTACATTTAATCAAAAAGTATGTATACTCGATTACTGAGTAAATACGTCTACGTATACTTTGAAAAAACTACCTGTACTCGCTTTTACGTATACTTTTTGAAAGTACTCGAGTACAGAAAACGTATTTCAGATAGGCTTTGTCATAGGCTTTTTCAACGCATAGATGTGAAAAACTGGAGAAAAAAGCTAAAAATAGGGGAAAAATGCTGAAAATAAGCACATAACACACGGACTAGTGAATTTGAAGGTAAAAATGGTCAAAAAATATGAAAATGAATGATTTTGAGTGAAAATTGAGGCAAAATTCCATCAAAAATACCCACTTTTACGGTTTCTTGGGAAAAAAGTATTTTACTCATGTTTACTCATGAGTAAATGTAAAAAAACTTCCACTTTACGTTTTCTGTACTCACGGGGTGAGAAAAAAATAAATACTTTACATTTACGTATACTTTGAAAAAAGTTCAGTACTTTTAACAACTCTGCAATGATTAACTCTTTGTAAAATACTTCTTCTGTTTATTCTCATGTGATTGCAGAGGAAGTTACTGTAAGTGCAATCCCAAACCATATGGCACTTTCTTGAAAAGCAAACGCTCTTTCAATCATAAATATATTGCGCATGTATTTAAGAGTTACCGTATTTCTTCTAAAAGAACGGCACTGTTTTATTTTTTTTCCTTCGGATTATGAACTTTATACCTGCCGTTCCATTGGAGGTGCCGTGAAAACACAAAATGTGAAAACCATCACTGAATCATAGTTCTGAACGCCCCGGATGTATTTACCACTAACTTTTCAAATGTTTTTTTTGGCACTGTACAACGTAATTTCTACCAGAGTTGTTAGAATTACTGAACTTTTTTAAAAGTATATGTAAACGTAAAGTATTTTTTTTTACTCACCAAAAAGTATAGAAAACGTAAAATACTTTTTTTTTACTCGTACGTACGCGTAAATGTGGGTACTTTTTTGTTAGTGTAGAAACGACTACTTTTCTTCATAGAATGTGTAAAAGTGGGCACTTTTCCATACGTGTACAGCACAACGTATGTTTTTCTATAAGCAAATGACAGATTATATAGTTTTCAAGGTCTCTTTTTTCTAGGAGATAAAAATCATCGTTCTTCCGACTCGTTTACCACATCCATTGTCTCCACAACCATTTCGATTTGGTTGCGAATTTTGAAATTTTTAAAGGCACTACCCCCGCATATCTAAAATATTCAATGGAACCACTTCTGTCAATACATAGCAGGGTAGTTACTTTATAAATATGTCCCAAATTGAATTTTCATAAATACATTTTGCGTACGCGTACGCTTTGAAAGTGTACGCATACAAGTGCGTACGGTATTTTTTTGACAAGTATATGTAAATGTATTTACCGCGTACTTGCGTACGCGTATTTTTCGAGTAAATGTACGTACCTTTTAACAACTCTGATTTCTACTCACGTTCTATTGGAGGCTGCCGTTCTATTCTTTTCGTGGGTGTAATAAACTGCCAAAACCTGCCGTTCTATTGGAGGTGCCGTTATATTAGAAGAAATACGGTAGGTACCTACCTATGTATCACATGTATGTCTGTATTTTTGTAGATTGCGTAGTATTATGTCCATTTACATGTATTGTTTGTATTACGGCTGGCCATGGATAGCCGCATGTCGGTAGTCTATTCAATTGAATGTCACTGCCGGCAGCACCCCAGTGGCTTGGTAATCAAGAGTATCACATTCCGCTTTCATTGGTTTGCTTCCTCTGTCAACACGCGCCTATCTGCTCTGAACATGCCTCTGTACAGAACCGTAAATGCTATTAGGTGTGTTGTGGAAATGTGTAATGATGGTTTTTGCAATTTTTGCATCTTTGGTGAAAGAAGGTACGGTACGTTTTACGCATTCTCTCCAGAAATTGTAACACACAGTCTAACGTTTGGAAGCGGTAATCATAGAAAAGTAATCTCGTGTAACAAAAAAATTTTTACCGAGTCGAGTCGTAAAACTGAAACACTGAATTTGAACATGTGTTTCTGTGTTTTACAGCGTGTTTTTATTTTCATGGTAAACTGCTTCCAAGCCAAGTCTGGCAGTTACTTTGTCATTTGACTATGGGAAGCCACAACTCCAGCTATGGAGAAAAAGCTTGTGGTCTGAAATTTTGGGGCTTTATACCCCACATACCTAGATACATACCACAACTACTACACAGCTGTTTTGGGGTTTTACAAAATATGATATAAAATTATTAATACATCCCAGATCCGGAACCTGACAGTGAAAAATAGGTCTAATGAGTGAATGACAATATTGTTATAAACATTATTCAAACATACTGAAAAATATGTTCCTTATCCTGTTCGGCACATTTTTGCAGTGTCAGGTTCTGGTCCTGGTGCCAATCCCAGACCCTGTAAAGTGTATAGTAAAGTGTCAAATGTTATGTAAAATGTCATGCAAAGTGTCAATTGTCATGAGAAATGTAAATTAAAGTGCCCTTTGTCATGCAAAGTTCAGTAACCCCCCTCTACTTCGCATGAATGGGGGGGGGGGTCGCGGCGACCCCTCTCAGGGTGGGTCGCCCTAAGTGCAAATTTTATTTTGGCTTTTTCGGTGTCCCACAGCAGGTCCGGCACCCGCTGGTTTCTGAGCTGTGAGAGGCGTATAAATCTAAAATTTTGGGGATGTGTTACCAACACCACTCCCCTACGATACACTATTCAATAATGTGAGATTAATGTGAAAAATTTCTCAAAAATTAGCTTATTCTCTAAAAAACACCACTCCCCAATAGATGGATGACAAAAAATTCACTTTTTGGAACTTTTTTATTAGACACTTGAAGAGCTGGTTCACGATACTTTAAAGGGAACAGTTTGATGTTTATAGTTATGTAATGAACCATATCTCTAAAATGCATGCATTGCAAAACTTACTTGGGGGGAATTTCAAAGTGTAAATTTTGTAATTTTTTGTTCCTGCAATGATGTCATTATGATGTCATAAAATTCGCCCTAAGTAAATTTTGCAATGCAGGCATTTGCAGGTATGGTTCTTTACATAACTTTAAACATCAAACCTTTCCCTTTAAAGTATCGTAAACCAGCTCTTCAAGTGTCTAATAAAAAAGTTCCAAAAAGTGAATTTTTTTGTCATCCATCAATTGGGGAGTGGTGTTTTTTAGAGAATACCGTATTACCTCGAAATACCCCCATGGGGGTTTATTATTTCGCCAGCAAAATTTGAGGGGGGGGGTTAATTCGAGGGGGGGTTTATTCGAGGGGGGGTTTATTCGAGGGGGGGGGGGTTTATTATTTCGTCAGAAATTTTCGTAAGGTTCGTAGTAAATAGTAGGCATTTGCATACCCAAAACAGGTAATAAATGTGTCCAAACAGGATATATTTGGACATAAAAACGTAAATAGTCTATGTGTAGCTGCAATGCAAATTAACAGTAATATACATCATGTAAATACATTGCATACATGACGTATTTATTATGTACATGACGTACATCATTCCGAAGGGGGGGGTATTTCGAGGGGGGGTTTTATTATTTCCCCAGCCCATTTTGAGGGGGGTTAATTCGAGGGGGGGGGTGGGTTAATTCAAGGGGGGGGTAATTCGAGGTAATACGGTGAGCAAATTTTTGAAATTTTTTTTTACATTAATCTCACATTATTGAATAATGTATAGTATGGGAGTGGTGTTGGTACATCCCCAAAATTTTGGATTTATACGCCTCTCACAGCTCAGAAATCAGCGGGTGCCGGACCTGCTGTGGGACACCGAAAAAGCCAAAAAAAAATTTGCACTTAGGGCGACCCACCCTGAGAGGGGTCGCCGCGACCCCCCAATTCATGCGAAGTAGAGGGGGGTTTGCGCCAATATCTCCCGCAAGTTTCAGCCTCTGGGGCGCCCTAGAACTGGGGATAGGATGTAAGAAGTAAAATCAAAAAATGGCTGCCGGACGTGACCGGGAAGGTGTTTGGATGATGAAAAAAAAAATTTCATTGTTGTTTATAGATTGTTGTTGTTAATTTACATCTAAAAAAGTTGTTAATTATATTTTCTGCCTCTCAAATACCTTCGTGCGGGCTTCACTCAGCAGCTACATAGCTCTTTCTTACAGGAAGGTCAAAAACATTAAAAATGACCTCGTTGTTAATCATAGCGACCTTTTCTAATCTGTTGCTAACTGCAAATGGCAAATACTCAGCCGGTGTGATCAATACAAAAATAGTGAGTAAATTTTTGATGTCTTTAACTGATTTGAACAAAATGACAAAAGTAAATCCTATTTTTCAGAATTGGGTCTATGTGGATCGATTCTGTTTTGTAAATGACAGCGGGCGGCTCAAGTTCTCATTTGTATTCCCTGCGGTGAGTGCTCAATGGAAAGGGAACAAAAAAGCTTACCTACCTACCTACCTACCTATTTGAATTTAACGCGACAATTTACAAATGAACAACAATTTTTAACACATGTTTTGATTTAATGTTTTTGACAGTTCATTGTCGGTAAAAAATTCAGCCTGAAATCATGTTAATAAAAATAGAAGCGCCATAGAAAAATGGCGCCAAGCGCCAATGACAACATGGCGTCATTCAAAAAAGCGCGAACCCGGTGTCGCCATTCCATCACTAACAAAATAATGCCAATGCAGAGCTACGGCGCGCAGCAAATGTACCTGTATTACGACTCGCGCGACCAGTGGCCATCCGCTTACAGGACTCCCCTGGTAAGGTTGCAACTGATTCAAACGATGCACGGCCGTCACTAAAACGGTGTAGGCTCCTAGACATGTAAACCCGCTGGACATGTATGTAGACCTGTTGCAGGGGTCTCCAACGTGGGGGATTGCTACTCGCCCAAATCGGCCAGCTATCTATCGATCCCGGAGACCCGTTCAGCTATCTAAATATCTATCCTGAGTAATTTTTCGCAAATTTTCCCCTGAGCCCCCCAAAATCGCTCAGCTATGTATATATTAACATGGAGCAAATTTTGAGCGATTTTTCATGAATTTTCACTGAAAATCGTTAATTTTTTTCCACTTTGTCAATTTTCACATTAAAATCGCTATTTTTGGATTTATACATACAGGGGTGGGCATTTTCAGTTATCTCTGGAAGAACTAGATAGCTTGAGCTATGGTTGAGCTATTACAGTGAAATTTTAACACAATAGAGTAGACTCCACAGGACACCTATTCTGAAGTTTGCAACTTAAACGGCCACATTTTGGGTGAGTTGTGGAACACACAGTTTTTAGTGTAATTTTGTGACTTGACCCCGCTTATCTCGGGACTGGGGGATTATTTGAGAAAAAAAAAAGAATTTGGTTGTAGCCCCGATCCCAAACCCTAACATACTCAAAGGGCATCAAAATCGGCCGATGTATGACAGAATGGGACAGCCAAAGACCGGTGACCCCCCCCCCCTAAAATGCCACCCTCGAATTATCCTATGGGTGACGTCAAGTCACAAAATCACACTAAAAACTGTGTGTTCCACAACTCACCCAAAATGTGGCCGTTTGGGTTGCAAATTTCAGAATAGGTGTCCTATGGAGTCTACTCTATTGTGTTAAAATTTCACTGTAATAGCTCAACCGTAGCTCAAGCTATCGCGTTTTTCCAGCGGTAACTGAAAATGCCCACCCCTGTATTTGGTGGTTATATAGAGATACATTTTAGCCATATTTTACCTACATGTCGAGCGGGATTACATGTCCACGGGCACAGGGCCACTAAAACCATCAATTGCACACAGAACTGCAGTGAGAAAGTGTCGCTCCTGCGACCGACCAACAAGCAACTAGTAGAGCTGGGAGCACCTCAGCCGTTCCACCTGGCTGACGGCAGCACATGCAACCATTTCGAGCGCAATGGGGTCGCTTGGCTCAACTGTACGGGCGAAAGAACTTTCCGCTCACAAAGGGAAAGGTGGTGGTACATTGCGCTGGGAAATTGCTCCTCCGATCAGGGAGTTTATGCGGAGTATAAACTGATGATGACAAACGGACTGGAGAGCGAACCGTTCTTTTATCACTTCTCAGCCGATGAATTTTGTGAGTTTCCGCGCGATGGCCCGACTGCGATAAAATGGATTTAGTGACAGCAACGTTTCAGACATCCTGCCCACCGACATGCTGTTCTTGGGCCTGGAGCTGCTCATGTTGCTCATCGCGCTAATAATTGCACGTGAGTTTAGATATACAATATACCCTCGAATAAGACCCCAGGGGAATTATTATTTCGTCAGAAGTTTTGGAGGGGGAGTTATCCAGGGAGGAGCGGGGTCCTCAGAACTTGCACTTTGTCATTGTATGGATGCATTCCGTCAACTCATGTAATCCGCAAGTATTGAACAGTTTAACAACAACACACAAAATGTACTTAATGCTGCGATTCAGCTCGGGCGTAAAATTGACCAGGCGTAAAATTGATTTTGGGTGTAAAATCAATTAATATTTCAGTCAAATAAATGATAGATGCAGACGTTTCTTGTGTCCAAAGCGCATGAGTTATGAATTTTAGCACAATTTTTACAATTATGCGCTGTCCAGGGTTGGCAAAATCTCAGAAAAAAATAAAAATAAAATAAAAATAAAATGGAAAATTGAAGAATAAAATAAAATAAAATAAAATGGAAAATTAATAAAATAAAAATACAATTTTACTAAAATTCGAATTTTTTGTAAAATTTTAGTAAAATTTTACAATAAATTGAGCATCTGTAAAATTCTAGCAAAGGTTTTCTATCATGTTGCTTAAGATTGTAGCTGCCAATTTGCTTTGTTGTTGCTTTCATTGTTGTGATTGAAAAACATTTTTGCCCAAAATTGTTAATTTTCACATCTTTTCATATATTTTTACCTTAAAAATCACTAACTTAAGTGATTTTTTCCTATTTTCTTAATTCCATACCTTGAAAAAGCCCATATATCGAACCCTGCAACCGCAAGCCCCCCACCCCCTCAAAATAACTTCCCTCAGGAGTAGCAATTACCTGCATATCAATCTGGCCCCTGTGAGGGTCAAAATTCAAGATACCCACCTGCGTCGCATCGCAACCCGTGTCACAAGTCTACATTAATTTTTTTGTAGTCATCTGCATGCTTCTAGCCATCGTTAAATGGCCTTGCATCCAATATTCCGATTTTTTGTAAAATTTTTGTAAAATATTTGTAAAATTTTTGTAAAATTTTTGTAAAATGGTTTCATTTTATTTTATTAATGACATTTCAGAATAAAATAAAATAAAATAAAATGAAACATGAATAAAATAAAAATAAAATACAATTTTAATAAAAATAAAATACAATTTTAGTAAAAAGAATTTTACTAAAACCAACCATGGCTGTAAGTAGCGTAAAATTAAACAAAATTTCACCAAAATTCATAACTTCTAGTACAATTAAAACAAACTGATGAGCTTTGGACACAAGCAACATCTGCATGTGCGCTTTCTTTGACTGAAATTACAACGCCATATCATTATCCATTCACCTGTAATTAATTTTACGCCCAAAAATCAATTTTACACCCGGTCAATTTTACGCCCATGCTGTAATCGCAGCATAATGGTAAAATTTGTGTTCATCGGCATCCGAATAATTCAAATACACATTGTGGATAAACAAATCAAATACTCAGAATAGGGAGTTATTATTCAAGGGGAGTTATTTCTTCCTCACCCGGCGAACAGGGGCGAGTCATTTAACGGGGTGTTTATTCAAGGGGGTAATTCAAGGATATACAGTAATTTTGTTTTAGTAGAAATAGGGTTGGCAAGCGATTTTTTAAAGCGATTTTTTTTAAATTCTGATTTTAAGAAAAATCGCAGCCCCTGCGCCAAATAAAAAAAAAATCGCTGGGGAAAAATTTTGGTACTCATGCACTAGGTGAAACGCACAAATTTTGCACGCATGCGCGCAGTTTCATGCAAGCAATCCACCAGTTGCTTTTTTCATGGCTTTTACAAGCAATTTGGTGGTGTAGCGGCTGTTTCTGTGTCCTTTTAAGCATGTAAGGTAGGCTGTGAATCATTGGGGGGGGGGGGAAGTATACATTGTTATGCTATGTGTTTTTATATCAAACATGAATGGAAATGCACCCATGTTCACTCAAAAAGTGATTTTTATTGCGTTCTCAGCAAAAACATGCAATTTCTGCAAACATAATTGCAAATAGTCGATGAAATTTTATTTATGCACGGGCTGCAGCG
Source organism: Sphaerolaimus hirsutus (assembly GCA_964036195.1). NCBI lineage: Eukaryota > Metazoa > Nematoda > Chromadorea > Monhysterida > Sphaerolaimidae > Sphaerolaimus > Sphaerolaimus hirsutus. The sequence goes on from CAXIWS010000354.1 coordinate 15,679, forward strand.
GCCCCGCACCTGTACGCACAAACGCCCGGCGCGCACAAACGCCTGGCACGCACAAAATGAAAGTCCGGTACGCACAAACGCCCGGTAAGCACAAAACTGTAGCTTTGTGCGTTCCGCACATTGTGCGTGCCAGGCGTTTGTGCGCGCCGGTCATTTGTGCGTAGGAGGCCTGGCCCGCTGCAGCCCCCCCCCCCCCTCCCGGGCTGAGACCTCAAAAGTCCCGGAAAATGCAATTTTTCCTATAAATTTTTCGATGTGTCTTAAAAATTTTGCGCGCAAGCATGCAATTTCTTCCCCATACATTGTATTTTTAGCAGAATATGTCCCTGTAAACAAATATCCTTGAAAATGAACACATGTTGTGACTTTCGCTGCATATGTATGCATATTTACATCTATATAAAGCGGTTCCTGGCGCCAATAGCTCCATGGCGTGGCGCCTTGGTATGGGGCTAGCGCCAAAACGCCTTTCCGTCCCCATATAGGGAAACAATTTAGGGGGGGCTGAGCCCCCCCCCCCCCCGCTCGCTGGCCGCCGTAAACAAGCAGCCCCCCAGTCAAAAATCCTAGATACGTCCCTGACCCTCAGAGGCGGTTTTCGAGAGAAATGGGACTAATTTTGACCCCAGCGATTTTAATCTAAAAAACCGATTTAAAAAAAATCGGGGTCATTAAAAAAAATCGATTTTTTCCAACCCTAAGTAGAAACCTCTTTACTCGAGCACCGCACACGCAGGCATGCTTCTCACCCGACAGATGCTGCATTCAACCTTCAAACTGTTCCTGGTGAGCCTCACCCTAGAAGTAGCCAGCCTGATCTTGGACGTGACCGACTACGGCCGCTACGCCGGCGACGGGGTCGGCTTCCGCACGGTGAGACTGGCGGCGGGTCTGTGCAGGGCGGCCAGCGTGTGCCTGTTCATGCTGCTCTTGGTGCTGCTCGCCAAGGGCTGGACGGTCACCAGGGGCCGGCTGTCCAGCAAGTCGTCGAATAAGATCGGCGCGTTTATGATCATTTTGAGTGCGACTTATGCGGCGCTGTTCATTTATCAGATCAAGGTGGGTGGAGCGGCACATTTTTGGCATTTTGGCCCTGCGCACACTAGTTTTCACACGAAATTTCGAAAACTCATAAATGAGCTTTGAACGTGTTCGAGTTTTCCAAAATGAGTCATTTTTATCTCCGTCAACCGTAGTTGACGGCCACCACATTGTAGAAAACTCGAATGCGTTCTGAGCTGATTTATGAGTTTTCGAAATTTCGCGTGAAAACTAGTGTGCGCAGTTACACTCACACGACAAGATAAAACCAAGTTCCCACCGTGGAATGCAGATGTTTGACCCCGGAGAGGTGCTTTACCTGTACGAAAGCCCGGCTGGTTATGGTCTGATAGCACTGCGGCTGATAACATGGGGATGGTTTCTACATGCAATTTACAACACGCTCGTCCGCTATCCGGAGAAGCGCCAATTTTACTATAAATTTGCAATGTTCTATTCAATGTGGTATGTATCATTGTGGCCACAAAAGATAGTTTTCATGGTTCCATGTTACAATTTGAAACTAGTTCAACAGCTGAATGGCGACGCGAACACTGATTGACACTTCCACCATCCCGCAACTGACCACTTAGACTCAGCGTGAGATCACTAGACCACTATAAATACCACATGATCAGTCCATAAACTACACTGTTCAAGGAGATGGACGGAAGATTTCGGTAGAGTTTTCACATTGGAACCATGAAAACTAGTTTGTGTGGCGCCACTACACCACGTTATCCCACCAACATAGAACTGAGCTAAAAAATTGATTTATACTCACTCACAGGTTCTGGATAGGGCCAATCACAATACTTATAATAAATCATGCTATCGATAACTGGTTTCGAGAGAAGTTAGCAAATGGAATTGAAAATGCAGTGGTTTTCTTGGGATTCCTGTGTTTTCTGGTGTGTCTGCAAAAGTTTGAAAACATTTGATTAGTGGTTTAAAAAGCACCAGGACTTTGGCGCCAAGCGCCAATAGCGTCACAGCAAAATGGCGAAAACGCCAGCGCCATGGCCCTTTTACATCACTACATTTGGTCACCACACAAAATATTATACAACAAAATTCAAATACCATTTCAGTACATCACCCGACCATCGGCGGCCAATGGGAACTTCCCCTATCACGTACGAACGGCACAAATCGACTGCATAAATGAGGCGGCGTTGAAAGACCCGAATGCAGCCACTGATTTGCCGCACCACGCTTACGAGGTAAGGCGGCACAACGTCGCAAAATACATAGTTTGCACTGAGAAAGGTCCAGATTGTCAGGAACCGAAAAGGATGTAATGTCGCATTTGAGGGCAAATCTCAGGCGTGACTAAGTAAATTACTTCTCATCAAGGATAGTTATCATCTCTCGAAGTATCCACACGTTTGATATTTCAGTTTACATATGAAAACTAGTTTGCATAGGCACATCGCACTGCACTGCATCGAAATTGTAGCGTTTGGCAAACCGCCACCATGAATGAAATATTATTGAAGCCACACGCAGGTGCAATACTCGGCGGACAAGGAGCAGGTGTTCACAATTTCCACCAGCCGGAATCCAGTGGTGAGTGAAAAAATTGTAAACCGTGTAACAACAGGGCAGCGGGGCTACCCTCACCCAAACTTGAGTCGCAGCAAAAAAAATTGGTGAATGCACGGCGAAGCGTTGTGAAGTGTGTTCACTAGTGATGTAAAGGCACCGGGGCACCGGTGCCCCGGTGCTGGGCACCGAAGGGCACCAGCACCGGTGCTGGTGCGGTGCCATTGCAATCTTCAGGGGTGCCATGCCGGTGCCGGTGCCATTTTTTTCAGAATAGCACCGGTGCTGGTGCGGTGCGGTGCCATTTTTTTGCCGGTGCCAAAGGTGCTAGCACCAGCGCTTAAGTAAAAGGCACCGGGAAAGGCACCGGCCAAGGCTCTAGTGCTGTGCAATGTTGTCCATAGTATGTGCTTATTCATATTTCAACAAACAGCGATATATTTACCCAACCGTATTTTTGCCTATTTTGTAAACATCCCATCAAATAAATATACCTACTGTGAAATCCATTATACCCGATACGTGATCTGATCATCTGACAAGCGAATCTAAAATTTTGTTGAATTTTAAATCATTTTTAGATTATAGATTTCTCTTACATTTTGCTCAAAAATTGTTGTCAGTTTATGACAGAGATAGTCCCATCCTCTGTACAGCAACGACTACTGATCAGTAGACAATAGTGGCTATGGGCCTTCTAGTGAATTAAATATTTTATCTTTCATTTGTAATCATTGCAATTGCTTCATAAAAGTGATCGCCACATCATTCTGATCATTTTAAGTGCTCAACCATCATAATCGGTTGAAAATTCATGGAAATCTGCACTTCCGAAGGTGTGGCCATTGAGTTACTGTCCGATATTTACTTCGGAAATTCCAGCCCGGTGCGGTGCCTTTCGGTGCTAGCACCGGCAACCCGCCGGTGCCCTTCGGTGCCGGTGCCATTTTTTCCGAATGGCACCGGTGCCGGTGCGGTGCGGTGCCATTTTCTGGCCGGTGCCCCAGGGTGCCCTTTTCATGCGTTGGCAAAGGTGCCGGTGCTGTGCGGTGCCATTTTTCCCGGTGCCTTTAACATCACTAGGTTCACACCAAACTTCCAGATTCAGTAATAATGCTGACCCGCATCACGAAAATTTCCGTGAAAAACGTCATCCTTTGAAAATGGCGCCAGCAGGCAAATGTATAATATAAGTTGGTGATATTAAACATGTGAAAGCGGCAACTAATATTTTTGTCTTGGACATTTTTGGAAGCGCGAGAAGCACATGCAACTCTAGGTGAAACGCTTGAAGGATACTTCCACCATAGATTGTCCCTCTTCACGACAAATACCGCACCCAGACAACAGCGAAAAGATTACTTTTGAATATTCATTCCTATTTACTACTTGTATGCGATAGGCTTAAATTTTTTCCAATAAACTATTCAACAAAAACTGTATAAACCATATCCAATACCCCCCCCCACCCAGGAGCAAGAGCTGCAAGTGGTGGAGCACCACGACGCCAACGGCACCATGGGCAGCGAGCGGCAAGTGTCGCCCGGCGCCAGCAGCAACTCCAGCGAGGGGGCTAACAGTCAACGGGGTATCGTGCGCGCGTGATTTTGGCAGTGCCGGTGATTTTTGAGAGAGCCCACTTGATTTTTTACATGATTACATATCCTCTTTTTGTTTTTGTGTTTTACATTCGAGAAGGTTTTTGGCACCAAAGCGGCGAAATCTTTCACAGCACAAATACTATCTTTCACATTCAACGGCGTTTAGTATACTAGAAACTTTTTTCCGCGCCCGAACAGTTTTTTGCACGTTGAAACCGCTGAACGTACGTTTCAGGGGTAAAAAATCAAGCCTCCCCCTGTAAACCCGTCAAACTACGATCATGAAGCCCGTCAAACTTTATGTGATGGGTGTCGCTCATTCAAAAAAAGATTTTAAATATTTGTCCTCGCACGCGAAAACAAAAAACGTTCGGACGCGAACCTATAATTTTCACTGCAAATTCGATCTTAAGTGTATTTGGATAGGGATTGTAAATATTCCAGCGGTTATTCACATTGAGCAATTCTATCTATGTTTTTAACATTTCAGTGTAATAAGAGCGCAGCCTTGAATTTTTGTACCCAAAAACCACATGTAGAGGTACGACCAATGGCTGTCGCCGTTATGACGCTCAAATGGGAAATGAATGAATGCACGACCAAAACTTCTAAAATATTTTCATTGACAATAAACGCAAAAACTCTGACGCCCGTGGCAATCAACCTATGTCGACACACCTGATGTATACCGAGAAACATAGTGTCATCCCATTTAAATCACTGAACGAAGTAAACTGGCGTTTTACTCGGAAATTAACATAGAATCCAGATGATTCAATAAAAACATACAGTAATACACCAGCACGGATCAAAACACACCTAAATTTTTTGCTCAAAAGTGGCTAATTAAACAGGACAGGAAAACTATATTCAGTGGTCGTAGTGCGCCGGGATGCCGTGCTTCTCGACCACTTCGGGGTTGAGCTCGGGCACGATGTTCGGCCTGAGTGCAGTGGTAAAGTTTCGGAAAATTTATCATTTTGGACAATTTATCACACTGTACCTTACCCATCTCAAAATTTTCTGTACCGTACAATTTGCTGCACGCATTTACTAGTAATTATTGAAAAATTCCAGTTAAAAAAACAAAAGTAAAAAATTTAAGTCGCGATTCACCATACGTTATGTATAATTTTGCATATAAGTGCACAACTCTTTAAAGTAAGTATAGTAATTCGCTGCAATTCGATGTGGTGATACTTTTTCTGTGTTTTATTGTCCATCGTCAAATAAATTGACGTGCAGTGTAAAAGTATGAAGTATCGTCCGTAGAACAATTTCACCGTACTGTACCATTTAATGCATACTTGGAATAGTACATATCATACCATACAGTTTACTGAGAAGCAGTTCACGTTTGCCGTCCTAGCCAAGTGCATATTTTTACTATGCGAAACGGTTACAAATAAGCTGTTTTAAAGGTTTACATATGCATTATACATATACCTATGCATGTGCATACAGTTTCAAAAGAAATTTTCGATAAATTTTTATTTACATTTGCGTAATTGTGATTTCCAATTTCGCCCATCCATGGATCCATCCTCGGACTACAAAATACGCAAGACAACACAGATGCTCAAATGAGAAGTTGAAAAAAGTGAAAAGATTCCCACTGAGTTTAGTTCTCAGCAAACTTGACCCTCAGCGGTTCATAGCTCAACGAGACAAAACATATACCTGTAGTCGTCCAGATGCGTCATGACCCACATGGGCACGGACAGGGCGCACGCCACCAGCACCGTGTAGCCGGCCATCGATTCCACGAACGACGTGTAGAAGTGCGGCGGGGTGACTTCGTGGCCCTTGTGCACCTGCGTCGCGACACTTTTTCTTGGCACACTGCCCACTAAAGAAATAGCTTATGTGTAGTGCGAGCACGCGGTCGTGTGACTTACAAATCGTCTTGCGGTTAGATTCAGGGCTGGCCTGGCGGCTCCGATCAACTTTGTCAACATTTTGGCAACTGCGTGAGGGTTCACGTAGGAACGTGCAGCTTTATTAATTGGCCGGAGGTAGAGTTTCTTTTTTTCGCCGACACACCAACAGCTTTCCAGTCACGTCGACAGGTTAGGTTTCTGCGTGACTATTATGCGCCGCAATAACTTTGTGAGACTGTCTATACTACGGCTGCTTGCAATTACCGGATTTTCGTACTGTGCGACACAAATGGATGTTACAGGTACCCCACAGTCAGTTGTTATAGAATACTAATGAAAGTGTTCAATGTATCCATTTTTTATGGTTATGCTTTTGTTGTGCTCATCTGATGCGACTACTGTATCTTTGCATCATATCGACTATCATTTTCTGACAATGTCCATTGAAACGACACATGTAAGCAAGGGATAACTAGCCAGAACACTCTTCAGACCAAGTAAATGCTTTTATCTCGTAAATAACTACGTTTTTCAGATATTTGCAGCTTATGGCGTATTGCCAATGGGATAAAGTTAGGTTATCGTCGCAATTCTTAGTGAATAAAAACGAAGGTGGCTGTCATAGCCATAGATAAAAGAATAATAAA
>CAXIWS010000355.1:0-29803 GCA_964036195.1 Sphaerolaimus hirsutus
AGAGAAACCCAATGAAACAAAAATGAGATCGATATCTCTCTCCGATCAAAAGTTATAGCACTTCAAACTTTCGCGTCCCATCCATGTAAATAACCGCATGAAGGTCAATGCGTTCAAATTCAAAACTCCATATCTCGACCATTTCTCAGCCGATTTTTACCAATGAATATTTAAAATGATCAGAATAACCTGAAAGTTCCATTTGTATGCTCAGCTTATCTGTATCCTAACTTAAATTTCCCACACAAAAAAATAATGCAAACTCTTGTATGAAATTATCATTATGAAAAAGCATATTGACAATTTGAACATACAACTGGACTCTTTAGGTTTTTCTGATCATTTTAAGTGTTCATTGGTAAAAATCGGCTGAGAAATGGTCGAGATATGGAGTTTTGAATTTGAACGCATTGACCTTCATGTGGTTATTTACATGGATGGGACGCGAAAGTTTGAAGTGCTATAACTTTTGATCGGAGAGAGATATCGATCTCATTTTTGTTTCATTGGGTTTCTCTCGATCAGGAGAATAGGATAGCATGTTCAAAAAGCAAACTTTTGCGGAAATTTTGCATTTCGAAATCGGGCTAAATCGATATATAAACAAATGTGTATCTCCGATTTGACCTCAGAAATGAACTCTCCGAACATTTGTGATCATTTTAACCGTTCAGGCTACTTACTCACTCTGGTAACTCCGCCTACTGCCTGTGGCTTGGGAGACTTTTTATTTTTTGTTTTACTACCATAGTCTACCACTGTTCACTTGGAATGGTTTATGCTGCCTCGTCTTTACATTTATATTTAAGGGGTCGGATCGGCGCAGATCAAAGGCCTATTGTGTTTATGCCATTTTTTATGTAATGACTGCATGCCGCATTTCCACATAATTTATCGGTGGGAGCAATCTAGGTAAACACGTATGTAAATAAATACCAGTGGTAATATATGTATACCATTTGGGGACTGAGTTATTTGTAATGTGAGCGCACAGACGCGGTGATGACGCGCAGGCTCACATGGTGTCTGTTACAACAGCTGCAAAAAGAGTCACCCAAGCCACTTGAAAGCGTCACTCTTCCTGGAGTGAGTAAGTATATAAATTCATTTTAACATTTTAATGACTAAAATCGGTTCACAAATGACCGAGCTATTGATGTTCAAAGTTTGCATGTTCTTGGCGACACCCAAAAAAACGCAAATTACAGTGTTTTTATAGACCCCCCCTATCTCCGGTCTGGGGGGTCGTAGAAAAAAATCGTCGGACTTGATATTAGCCCCGACCTGAAACCATAACATATCCAAATTTCAACATTTTTCGCCAAGCGGTTCCCGAGTTATTAACGCGTGCTGACCGGCTGACCCCCCCCCCCCCAAATGCTAACCCCAAAATCCGCTATGGCTGCAGCCCCCCCTGGATACGACCGCATGCTCCAAAACATACCTGCAACTGTTTCAATTCCCATCTCTCTGGGCTCGTAAGCCTTTTCCTTCGTTTCGTTCCACTTGTCGTTGGTGCATTTTTGCCATCTTCATCGAGATCAGCGAGTAAAGGCTTGTCTGGATTGCGACCAGCTATGGCCTGTGGGTATTTTGGTTGGGTATTTTGTGGGTATAAGGTGATGAGATTATTGCTAGGGTATGTTATACTTTGATGAGTATTCGATAGTGTTGAATACTAGTCTAAACACTAGTCACTTGATTTACCAGACTAGACTTTACTTATCAATTATTAATTGCCGAATTTGTTCATGGTGACATTCTCGCACCATGTGCGTAAAGTATCAAATGTGATACAAATTTGTGAGTTGTCATGTAAAATGTCAAAACTTCAGTAATAAAATACTTCCCTTTTTTAAGTTTAATTAACATTTTACATGACATTTGACACTTTACATTACACATTACACGGTGCAGGCATGCCCCCTGAAGCCACACTCCGCATGTGGACAAGAAACGTATTTGGTGAGTTAAGTACATTTTGTGAGTGACAACTAAATGCCTTAACGAAAACTCTTGTCGCTCAATCATGAGCGGACTGGGCACTTGAACCCAACCAATTTCCACTTTTCTTGCCACTTGTCAACTTTGGGAACTGGTCCCTGATATCTTACCTCAGCATTAGCGCCAGTTCCCTGAGGCGGTTCTCTTCTGGCCGGGTTCAAATCTTCACCAGTCGCTTGGTCAACTTCTTTCATACTCAGCGAGATTTTGCCAGATTCCATTACTTTGAGCACCTGGAATTTGGTTGAGGTTTAATGTGAGTGATTTCTGAATTGGGTAGTTTAAGGAAATTATTTGAGAATTTTGAGAAATGATTAAAAAGACCCAAGACCCAAGTTTTTGTTAGATTTTTTTGCATGAGGTATTTAAGAGCAAAATAAGCAATATATCGGTCTTACTATGTATCTGAAAAAGTGCCGGGGAAAGCTAATATTCACTAGATAACTAACACAGCTAGGTATGGCACGTGCACGAATGTCACAAGTTCTTTTGAATACAAATTTTGAGCATTTAAAAAGACATTTTTCAACAACCCCCCCACCATGAAATACAGTGGTTGGATACCATCCGAAAACCATCCCAATTCAGAAAATATTCGAAAAATCTGACAGCACAGACAACAAAATTACGCACCTTTACTTTCACTTTCTGTCCCCTCTGAACCACATCAGCCGGTGTACTAATCCGTTCCCCCTTCAGTTGACTGATATGCACCAAACCCTCGTGTCTTTTTCGCAGCCCCAACAATTGTACAAAGGCGCCAAATGGCTGGCAACTGGTCACTGTGCCGTCGTAAATTTGGTATTGTTCCGGATTTTCTGCCATTGGCGCTCGCGCTTGAGGCCGCGAACGAGTACGCGATGTTGAACGGGATCTGCGGGAATTGTCAACTTGAATCCGATATTAATTGTGCATTCGTGTCGCAGAGTAGGGTAGGGTTGGAAAAAATGATTATTTCAAACGTCTTTATTAAAAAAAATTTTTTTAAACTTATTTTCAAATGAACATCATATTTTTAAATAGCATATTTTATAGAAAAACCTTGAGTAGACTACTTTACTGCCAGTAAACTAAAAAATTTGGCCTATTATCGAGAATGGCATTTCAGTTTACTGGATGTTGCTATTTATCAACTACAGTTGACACAATTAAAAAACTCATTTCTCATTCCAGTCGAAAAGATCCAAACAAAACCAATCCATTCAAAACTAAATCAATCAACACACAAACCTCCTTCTATCCCTCCTGCGCCCGGGACTTCTACTTCTAGACCTAGACTTAGATTTAGACCTTCTACTAGATCTCCTCCTATCTCTATCCCTGTCTCTACGATGGCGATCTCTATCGCTTTCTCTATGGCGGCGATTTCTATCGCGGGATTTTGAACGGGATCGGGATCTGCGACGATTTTTCGATCTGGACGCCTCTTGGGAAGGAGATTTTGAGCGGGCGCGTCTGTGGAGGGAAGATTGGTTGGTGAAAGCTAATAACGGCATAATGTGCCCACAATCCACGGTTAAATCTACTCATTCTGAGTAAAATAATCTTCTCATCACGTTACATCGCTCTGACTAGGGTTGGATAACTATTTTTGACGTTGCTTGATTTTTTAAAATTTTTGAGCGGGGGGGGGCGGATTGTATACGGAGCTAGGGTTCAAACGGGATCCCGATCCCGGATCCCGTGAAATTCCGGGATTTAGCAGTCCCGATCCCGAAACCCCAATCCCGATCCCGAAATCCAAAAATACCAATCCCGATCCCGATCCCGAAAACTTTCAAATCCCGATCCCGATCCCGAGAATATCCCAAGTCCGGGATCCCGATCCCGGAAAAAATAGTGGAAATTATAAAAAGTGAAAAAATGACATTTTTGCATGCAAAAATGTGAACGCAAACCCCCAGCGTCCATTTTGAGACCTTTATGAACAACTGTGAATGCCAGAACAGTGACGAAAATCTCTATCCCTAGACCCCAATCCCGATCCCGAAAAAATGCCAATCCCAATCCCGATCCCGTGACCCCAATCCCGATCCCGAAATCTCAAAATACCAATCCCGATCCCGATCCCGAAACCCCAATCCCGATCCCGAAATCTCAAAAAAGTGAATCCCGATCCCGATCCCGAAAAGTCAATCCCGTTTGAACCCTATACGGAGCCCGGCGAACGGGGGGCGGCGCCCCCCCCCCCTAAAATTTTACCCCTGTAGTAAGGGAATGGCGCCATTCGCTATTGGTAAGCGCCACGCCATGGCGCCACTGACATTGGCACTGGCGCCAAAACAGCACGATATTTTACAGGCACGATCTGTATTTCACAGGCATATATACAACGATATGGACAGGAATAGAGTCCATTTTCACTGGCTTTGAGGCTGCGGAGAATGCTCAGCAGAAATATGTTGCGCGAGGGGAAAATGCGCCCCCCCTGGTTGGTTGTCAAAAAAATTACCTCGAGCTTTCAGCGGTAGGCTCCGCCTTAATTTCCACATCGGTCAAAGCCTCATCTCTCCATTTCGGAATGAGATTCTCCAACTGTTCCATTGTTTTCCGTGCCATTTCGTCATTGTGTTTATCGGGTTCAGAATTGGGAATTGCCAACATTGGGAGCATCGACTGTAAAAAAATTAGAACTTAAAATTGAAGAACTTTAGAAAAATAAAATAATTGGTATATAAGGGTATATTGGAAGATGTCTTTCTGCGTCCGGAATCCGGAGTCAAAAAAAGTCAAATAAGCGGAATCGTGAACCCTCGGACGCCGAAAAATTTTTAGTGTCACATCAAGAGTCTAGGGAAGTCTAGGGATTGTGAATGCAGAGCTACATATATAAAACTATATATGCAAATCTAAATGTATAACTGAGCCCACTAAAAATTGCACTAATCACTCGAATTCATTCAAACTCTCAGCCATGGGCGTTTCTTTTTCCCAATACTTATAATTAAACAACCAAATTTACCTTCAACTCGTCTCGTTCCTTTTCACTGGTGTCAAAACTTGCGGCCACAGTGGGCAACTTCTTAACTCCGCCCACTTTTGTGGCGCCACTCGACGGCTTCATGTGTTGGATTAAACGGAGCAAATTGCTGATTAATGAGTCGCCAAAATCGTCGGCCAGGCCCTGAAAAAGTTTTTTTTTTATTGTTTGAAAGTTTTTTGGATGCCAATTTAATGAATATTGGGAAAACGACTGTTAATGTAATCCGGGCGAACGGTCGATTTCGAAAAATCTAAGATGAGTTTCAAGAATCAGGGGACGTTGCGCATACAAATTTAAAATTATTCTGGCTGGTACATGGCAATTTGTAATTTTCATGATTCTTGGCACCTGCCCAAAATATCTAGTCGTTTGACTGGCGTTTAAAATGGCCCGCAAAAAGAACAAAATCACGCGGTGGGAACAGTGAGCCACCATAAATATAAAAACATAACAATACATACTTTTTTCAGTCAAAAAACAACAAAAACAAACCTCTTTATCCAGCGCCATTTTAAACTTGTCAAACGTAGGATTTTCGTCGGCCAAATGAATCACATACTCAGCCACAGTTTTGTCATTCAAACCCAAGTGATTTTCTAGCTCCGTGCAGATTTTGGAGACCAGCGAAAGCTTCTCCAATTGAGCGAGTTCCTCCATTTTCGGTTGGAGGTCACCGTTGAAAATTTGCGAATTTGCGAATTTTCCTTTTTTATGAAAAATGTGATTTGGATACAGGTGATCCCTGGACATCACTTCGACAATGGCGATAGGCGACAGGACCATGTCGCCAGCGGCAAAACAATTGACGAGAAATGTGATAGATGTATATAAACAATATATTGTGTGCATAAACTTCAATTTCCATTGGCGCAGTCACGCACCCTGTAAATGGCAAAGTAAAGTGTCAAAAGTTCAGTAATGAAACTTCTCTTTTTTATTTTAATAGACTTGTTCGACACTCTACTTTACACTTTACAAGGGGCGGGACTGCCCTGTGAGACGAGTGAGGAAATAATAATTCCCCATTTTGAAGATTTGAATAATTTGTTGTACCTAAATTTAACAAAAATGGCACGTTATTGTGTTTGTAGTGCATATTTTGTGAAATGAGTTGATAGAAACATGCTTGAAAATTTTGACGAAATAACAATTCCCCCCTTGAAAAATCCCCCCCCCCTTCGAATAGTTCCCCCCTCAAAAAAGTCTGACGAAATAATAATCCCCCAGGGGGATTATTCAAGCAAATACGGTATGTACATTCCACGGCCTGCCATTTCTATCATTTTGTCGCGCAATCCACTCATCTCAAGCGGGGGGGGGGGGGTATTTCGAGTGTGTTGAATTCCCAGAAGTACAGTATTTACATCCTGGATGTGCAGATAGTGAATGAACAATTGAAGTAGTGCACTCTGGTAGTGTGAAATTACATAGTAATTGGGATAGACATAATTTACATTGGGTTTACATTTTAATTACCTGTGGCGCTTGTTGTGCCCTGCGCCATAGTTTTTCGAATTGGCGCTTGGCGTCATTTTGCACTATACTTTTCACTGCGCATTGCATTGCACTTTGCACTAAAAATGGCACCAAGCGCCCATTGGCATCGAAGAGTTCATGGTCTGATTCCATGAACGCAAACGCAGTTATTCCAGTGTGAAACAATAAATACCGTATTTCCTCGAAATACCCCAGAGGGTTTATTTTTTCAGAGTGGAAATATTGAGGGGGTATTTCGAGGGGGGTTTATTCGAGGGGGGCTTATTCGAGGGGGGGTTATTATTTGGTCAGAAATTTTCACGAAACTCCTAGTAAAGAGTACGCTTTAATATACCCAAAACCGGTAATCAACGTGTCCAACCAAGTAGGGTATATTTGGACATATTAACGTCCATCGTTACACAAACTAGTATGTATATGTGTAGCTGCGATGCAAACTGCGACCAGTATACCTATACATCATGCACATTGCATACATGATGTACATAATTTCAGACGGGGGATATTTCGAGGGGGGGTATTTTTTCCCCAGCTCAAAAACACCTGGGGGTATTTCGAGGGGGGTTAATTCAAGGGGGCGGGTACTTCGAGGAAATACGGTACTCTATATTTCAAATGTCATCCCTCCCTAGGTGGTGCCAAACATGAGCTGAAATTTTTGTGCCATCAGCAATCAAAAACACGAAAAACGTTTTTGAATCTTCAATTTTTCACCTATTTTGAAGCTCACGTTAGAATTATTTATTGCAAAAATGCATGAGGAATGTGTCCCTGAAATGGTCAAAAATGATCAAATGCTGATAAGATTAAAGATTGAAATGAGAGATTGGAAATTTAGAACACAGATAGCGATCGATTACCTCCTAATGATGGCATACAAAAATGTGTTGTTTCGCAAACATCTTTGAATTTTAATTTTTTTCCCGCCATCAACACAAAAAAAACATTTTTTTTTCTGGAAAACGTTTAAAATTTGTGATCTATGTATCAATGATAGTTTTTTAATACGATTTTCTGGCTTTTGAGATATTTTGTGCATAAAAACTTGAGTTACACAGGTTTGTTTTCATTTTGGTTGATTGTGGAGGTTTTTTTGCCGCACTCGTGCTTTTTTAGGACTGTATTTTAAGTACCCATTTGTGTTCATGCTGATGAGTCCCGCACAAAAGTGGGAGCAGGTCCATAAGTGGGGAACAAACCTGCAAAACTTTTCATATAGTGTAAAAAATTTATTGATGTGTTTTGTGAAAACTTTAGGTTTTTCATATAAAATACAAAGAAAAAAATATACTTTTACAAACAACCTGAGTCATTCCCACAGAAATGATTTAGTGAAACAAGTGATTTTCTGGTTGAAAATTGATTTTGTGCACATTCGGTGCACTCAACCCATGAATTCATACAAGTGTAGACAAAAAGTGTGGAATAAGAATGAGGATAACCATGGGATCACGGCAAAAATGGATGCGTGAATGCGTGGTGAAGTGTCGTGAAGTGCTTCACACAAACACTTCCCAACACTTCACTAGGCATGTCAGCGCTCCCACACACATCGCGAAAATCTGTGTAAAGGCACTTCACTCTTCCTAAATGTGTACGGAAGCATGTGGATTGTGGGATTGTTGGGATTTTTGTATGCGCTGCTTCACACGCATCCAGGCCGCTTCCACACGCTTCACGGGCCATTTTTTGCGTCGATAAGTATTTGGATGCGTCAACCATGTAATTTCACGGGTTCTTAAATTGCGGGTAATGTAACTTTACAATAAGATGTTTTTCCCTCTTGGGGTAAAAAAAGTAATTTTAGATTTGACTGTCTAAAAATATGTTTCACTTACACTTTTATCTGGACAAAAGTACCTTAACATTTCCCACATTGTCCTTACGTTTTCTGCACTTGGGGACTTCACATTTACCTACATATTTATACGTTTGAAAAAGTTGTATACTTTTAACAACTGTGGCATCAATGAACATAAATGTAAACAGACACCTCGACGAGTGCAGTGACTTGTTCGTGTTACTTTTTGCTTTATTGCTGAAAAAAATATAATACACGTTGAGGTTGGTTAAAACTTTGTTTTGAATGGAGTAATTTTCAAATACGTGTACCGCACGGTAAAAGACCGCTCTAGCTTCACACAATTGTGCTTGAGACCAGCTCGAAGAATTAGATCAGGATTAGTATTGAAAAAATGTTCAATTTTCAGAAAATATAATTAGGTAAATTTTATCTCAGAAATCTCTCAAGAAAAAATATATACTTAAATCTCTTTCAAAAAACCTAGAACAAAATATAAATATTAGAATTTGAGAGATTTTCTGATCCCGTATTTCTTCTAATAGAAGGGCGCCCCTCTATTTTTTTCGTCAACTTTTTTCCCTGCCCTTCTATTGGAGACCGCCCTTCTATTTTTTTCGTCAACTTTTCAGCCAATAT
The DNA here is from genome assembly GCA_964036195.1 of Sphaerolaimus hirsutus. Lineage (NCBI taxonomy): Eukaryota > Metazoa > Nematoda > Chromadorea > Monhysterida > Sphaerolaimidae > Sphaerolaimus > Sphaerolaimus hirsutus. The sequence goes on from CAXIWS010000355.1 coordinate 8,925, forward strand.
TTTTTAAGTTCTGCCACGGTTTTTTCAAAGTGTTACGTCACAGACAGTTCATAGAATGACGATACAAAGAGTTCATTCAACATTTAATGTTAAATTAGTACCAAATCAATGGACCAAAGACATTAAATCACAGCATCCGCTGATATTTTGTTATTTTTTAAGCATTTGGTACTATTCCAGCACTTTGTGTACCTTCTATTGGAATCCGCCCTTCTATTTACCGTATTACCTCGAATTAACCCCCCCCTTGAATTAACCCCCCCCTCGAAATACCCCCCCTAAATTTCGGCTGGGGAAATAATAAACCCCCCCCTCGAAATACCCCCCCTAAAATTGAGTGTAACGTGAACGTACATGACAAATACCACAGTTTGTGATCTGTACAATGCAGAACACACGTTAAAACTGATGATTAAGTGACGTTAGAGTAGGGTTTTTGTGTATATACAGTTATATATGCCTATAAACACATATACATCTATGTAATTGTTAGATTTTTCTACGTCTGCGTATGGGGAATTTCCGAAAATTTCTGGCGAAATAATAAACCCCCCCCTCGAATAAACCCCCCCCTCGAATTATCCCCCCCTCAAATTTTGCTGGCGAAATAATAAACCCCCTGGGGGTATTTCGAGGTAATACGGTATATCGTGGCGCAAATTAAGTCGAAAAAGTGTACGTTCTATTGGAGACGCCCTTCTATTAGAGACCCGCCCTTCTATTAGAAGAAATACGGTATTTTGAAAAATCTCAGAAAATCTCTCAAAAACAAAATATAATTAAATCTCACTAGAACATCGTGAAAAAATATAAATCTCAGAAAATCGTACATTTTCTGAGATTTTTTTAAAATAAATCTCCTAGAGACTTTTTCAATGCTAATCACGATCTTTTGATATGTAAATACCAGAGTTGCGAAAACGTATTTACGTTTACCTGAAATACCCGGTTATTCGGGTATTTATACTTACGTTTACATTTACGCTTTTCAAAAATACCGTTAAGCTTTGTTACGTTTTCCTGGCACAATTACCCGGGTACCAGAGAAAACGTAAAAATATGCTACACGGAAACCTATTGTTTGACAAATTTAGTGTATACTCCGGTTACTTTACACCTTGCACGCGTGGTTCCGGCTGGATGTGTGCCAACGATGGTTAACGCGTGCGAGTTTCATAAAAAGATAATAAAATTGATTGTTGTTATAATGTTATTCATTAACATATTCACATCGATGAATTTATTAAATCTTTTTACGGAAATCGCATGATTAAATAATCATTGGCACGCTTCCAACACGAGACATAAATCAGTGCGAGGGCAGAGTATCATGTACGCCGAGTATATTATGGGGGTGCACTGATACGCACACGTGCCCGATACGCACATATGCCCGTTTTTTTCACTTGACACTTTTTCAAGTGATTTTCAGATATTAGTAAAGTGAAAAAAAGTTGCGCAATGACATTAGTAAACTTTTTTCACTTCACTCATATCTGAAAATCACTTGAAAATGTGTCAAATGAAAAACAGTGAAAAATGGCTATTTTTCACTGTTTTTTAACTTGACACATTTTCAAGTGATTTTCAGATATGAGTGAAGTGAAAAAAGTTCACTAATGTCATTGCGCAACTTTTTTTCACTTTACTCATATCTGAAAATCACTTGAAAAAGTTTTAAGTGAAAAAAACGGGCATATGTGCGTATCGGGCACGTGTGCGTATCAGGCCTGCCCGTGTATGGGGGTGTATTATGATTAGTTCAACATGTTCTAATGTTGAGGAGTTCTAATTCCGCAATTGGAGAACTCAAACACCAATTTGTAAGTGAAAAGTAAAAAGTTGAAGGAAATTATTTTTGTGAGGGAGAACTGAAATGCAAATAAAAAGTCATTTTGAGTGTTTTCTCATGACTGGCCATTTGTCTTTTAAGTTGCCATTTCACTTACAAATTTACTTTTCTTTCAATTTTTACTTGCCTTTCAACCTGCCATTACTTCTCACTCATTAATTTTTTTTAGTTCTCCTGTTACGGAACTAGCACCTTAAGGCCCTACACCCACTAGTTGACAACGACGTAAAATGTCAACTCCAATCCCAATTCAATATCCCGATCACATCATTCTAAATATATAGGTATATAAAATAGGTAAGGAGAAAATGTCGATGGCGATCATATGAACATCCATAATGTTGTAAAAAACAATGTGTTTTTTTTGTATTCTCTGATAGCGGAAGCACTTAATATAATTTTTACGTTTACGTTTTATTTTACGTTTTCCCCGGTATTTTAAAAGTACCTTACGTTTTAGTATTTATACTTTTGATTTGAAAAAGGTATTTACGTTTACGTTTACGTTTTCCAAAAATACCAGTATTTGTACAACTCTGGTAAATACCCCCCCCCACGGCCACCTCAGGCCTACTCCCATACAATTCGCAACCAGGTGCCACTTCCAGACAATGTCAAATCTCATGCAGTATCAAAAGTCATCGGAAATGCCCTGGAAAATGGCTAACGTAAAAAAACGTTTGTCATTTTCCAGGACATTTTCCATGACTTTCTACACTTCGCAGGACATTTGACAGTGTTTGGGACTGACGCCGGTATTCCGCAAACTTTTGCCACAGGTAACCCGCGACTGTGAGCAGTGCAGCTACCTACCTACATCCGTGCAAGCAGCCATGCGGCCAGGGGGCACTCCCAGACCCTGTAAAATGTCAAATGTCATGCGAAGTGTAAAAAGTCATGTGAAATGCCCTGGAAAATGGCAAACGTGTTTGCCATTTTGCAGGGCATTTTACATGACATTTGACACTTTGCATGACATTTGACATTTTGCAGAGTTTTTCAGGTTCTGGGAGTGGCACCTGGAGAGTTATTGGGCAAGCGGCAGTTTGAGGGCGACATACTGCTCAGCAGGCCTCAGTGGCAAAAAGGAGCCAGACCACTACTGACCCGACCAACTGATCTGGGTGTCAAAGTACCGGAGGACAACAACGTTGATCACGAGTGATTCAAATCAGCAAAATTAATCAATAAATAATTAAAATCAGTTAACGGTAGAATTTTCATTTCATTTACCTAAAATGTTATTTTATTTAGAATCCATAACGTTAATTCTATTGGCACAATTTGAATGTAATTCAATATCCATAATCTCTGTGTAATTCTTATACATCATGGGTACCATGCTTGAGGTCAGTCGCAACCGCTTCTCAACTCAAGTGACAAGCACTTTGTATTTACATTGTGAGTGAGCATTCAGGACAAGTAGACACATGACTAGTATTTTACCTTCATTCACTCATTTATTTTACTCGTTTTTGACAAGGTACAGAAATGGCGCACATGGACAAAATTTTCAGTGCACATGCTGACAACAATTTCAATATTCAATTCAGTATATCCTCGAATAAGACCCTCCTTTTATCTCTCACTTGAATACCCCCTTGAATAACCCGCCTGTTGGCGGAGTGATGAAAAAATACCCCCCCCCCCCTATGTGATAGTTGGAAAAGATATTCGATCAATTAAAAACGAACAAATAAGTCAGACAGACCAAATAAAGCTACGCCTGTGCTGCAAGCAAATGCAGAGCAGTGTGTGAAACGAAAAATATTAATCTACGGACATACATAATTTAATTCTGAGGAAAAAATAACCCCCTTGAATAACTGCCCCCTCAAAAAAACTCCACTGAGGTGTTATTCCAGGATATACGGTATACATCAGACTGTATGCTTTCGTGCAGTGTACCGTATTTCCTCGAAATACCCCCGGGGGGTTTATTGTTTCAGAGTGAGAATTTTGAGGGGGGGTTAAACGAGGGGGGGGGGGGTATTTCGAGGGGGGGTTTATTATTTCGCCAGAAATTTTTTGAAAACCAAGTACTAAATTGTCGTCAGAAACGTACGCAGACGTCGAAAATGCAACAAAAATCGCCATTTATAAGACTCTAAAGACTAGTATAAGTGTGTAGACGTATAATCACTGTTCTCACACAACAGAGTCGTCGTTTTTAACGTGTGTTTTGCATTACCCAGATGACAAACTGCAGCTTTTGTCATTTACGTTCTCTATACACTTGTCGTGAATGCCACCAAACTGATGTCATTCAGTTGACCGTAATGAGTGATAGCTAATTGAGTGGTTGATTTACACTATGCGACAGTGCAGACTGTAGATTTAGATAGCCACGGCAGTCAGGTGAGTTTGCGTGAAAAAGGGGGGTTTCCAAGGTTGTTTCAGGTACTTTATTGTAGATTGCAGGTCAGATCAGGTAAATATAATCAGAAATTGTCCAGTGGTGAGTACTACAGCCAAACTCCTAAGTTGTAGACTGACTAAAACTCCCAAAAGTGGGGACATCACAGAATATTGTATTAGTAAACAGCCTACAGTAATGTTTCACATATACTATAGGGAAAAAGTTGAAGAACATATGTTGCATTCAGATACTCAGATGCATTTAAATACATATAAATACTGTAGGTACATACATAGTACAATTTGAGTTCATAAGAAGCCTAAAGCAGGCACAGTCAAAGTTTCAGTGCAGCTGTCTAGCTTTAACAATTGTTGGGTTTGAACATAGAAGCTACCAAATAGAGCTGGTAATTGTAAATAGAGTTTGACACATTCCTATTCCCAAGTTTTGTTATAAGATACTTATTCCTAGAAAAGTACATATTTTCTGTATCAGCGGAAAATTGCGAGTTGAATGAGCATAATATCGAATTCATAAACCTTATTTCAACATAATTGACATTTTGAACCTGAATAATCTTAATAAACCTTTGGAAAACTTAATAGCCCCCAGAAACCTTCAGAAACTTAATCCACCTAATTTTCTAAACATTGACAAATTAGGTGTAATTTATGTACGGTCAGCACACTCCGGGCAAAAGAAGTTGTTGGGGGTGGTGGTGAGATAATGAAATTGGTGTCGGTATCATTCTGTGTTTGGAAGTGCTGCTCAATGCACTGCACAATCCAATTGATTCTGGATACACGAATCTGGCATGGCCTCGCATCACCTCTGACGTGTACCAATTTGCTGTGGCACATCTGTGCCTTGTGGACGTGATCCCCACGCCGTTTGCTGCTTGCTGCGGTGCGTCGCAGCCAAGTTGACGCTGACGACGCGCCAACCACCGACACTGTTGCATTCCTACACTGTAGCATTCCTACACTGTAGCATTCCTGGTCAAGTGCTGCCAGAAACCTTTTGAGAGTTGTCCACCGTCCGACAAGTGACACCTAGTCAAATGCCGGTGCCGCCCAACATCTGACACCTTGTCAGAGTGCTGGTGAAAGCTGCCTGGGGTCCTGACAGGCTTGTCAGAACTCCAGTGTCCTGCCGGGCGTGAGCGTAGCACCGCTCCCAAGTTGAAGACAGGAGTACCTTAGCTTTGGTACATTGATGGCTGCAGAGCATCAGCCAAACTTCTGCCAAGGCCTGTTGATGATCAGCAGGGCTTTTGTAGATCTGCCAGCTGCCGCACAATGTCCGTACTGATTCGGTCTAATCAATTGATAGCTGATTAGATCCTGCCGGCTGCGCCATGTCGTGAATGCCACCAAACTGATGTCATTCAGTTGACCGTAATGAGTGATAGCTAATTGAGTGGTTGATTTACACTATGCGACAGTGCAGACTGTAGATTTAGATAGCCACGGCAGTCAGGTGAGTTTGCGTGAAAAAGGGGGGTTTCCAAGGTTGTTTCAGTTGCTTTATTGTAGATTGCAGGTCAGATCAGGTAAATATAATCAGAAATTGTCCAGTGGTGAGTACTACAGCCAAACTCCTAAGTTGTAGACTGACTAAAACTCCCAAAAGTGGGGACATCACAGAATATTGTATTAGTAAACAGCCTACAGTAATGTTTCACATATACTATAGGGAAAAAGTTGAAGAACATATGTTGCATTCAGATACTCAGATGCATTTAAATACATATAAATACTGTAGGTACATACATAGTACAATTTGAGTTCATAAGAAGCCTAAAGCAGGCACAGTCAAAGTTTCAGTGCAGCTGTCTAGCTTTAACAATTGTTGGGTTTGAACATAGAAGCTACCAAATAGAGCTGGTAATTGTAAATAGAGTTTGACACATTCCTATTCCCAAGTTTTGTTATAAGATACTTATTCCTAGAAAAGTACATATTTTCTGTATCAGCAGAAAATTGCGAGTTGAATGAGCATAATATCGAATTCATAAACCTTATTTCAACATAATTGACATTTTGAACCTGAATAATCTTAATAAACCTTTGGAAAACTTAATAGCCCCCAGAAACCTTCAGAAACTTAATCCACCTAATTTTCTAAACATTGACAAATTAGGTGTAATTTATGTACGGTCAGCACAACACTAAATTTGGGGGGGGGGGTATTTCGAGGGGGGGTTTAAAAGTTCATAGTGTCCATTTTGAGGGGGGGTATTTCGAGGGGGGGGGGGTATTTCGAGGGGGGGGGGTATTTTGAGGAAATACGGTATATTAGATATACGTGTGTAATCAATGTGTAATGTGCTCAAGTAAGCAATCGACGTACAGCATAGAAAAGCAGAACATGATATACACCGTTGGACGAGGAAACAAAATCAACGAAACGCAACACAATTGAGGCGTCCAATTCTAAAAGTCGACAAGTCCAAAATATGAAAATTTCGAGTTAGCCCCGGAAACGTCATCTGGGGCTTATTCCGCGGATTTTTCATCATTTTCCATAAATTTTTTAACCTCACATGCCCATATGGCATAGCGCCAAATTTGACATTTTTTGGGAAGATGCAAAAAAAATTGGGCAAGAAGTCGACAAGTCCATCCTCCGCATCCTTTTTTATGGGGAAAAAACGCAATAAATGTGATAAGTCCACTATGGGCACCGATTTCTAAAAGTCGACAAGTGCATAAATTTCCCATAAGGGAAGAGCAACGCGGGCGGGAACAAAAAGTTCTCGCGTGCAAGAAGGCGACAAGTCCATTTCCCTCCTCAAAACAGTTTTGCTCTGACCGAATGGAATTTTATGGACACCCCATTTTTCACATATACGTTGAGATTAGGGGCTGCGAATTTGACACGTTATTGTCAACATATGGAACTTAATGGAAAGCATGAGAGAGCCAAATTAGACATGCACCACGGGCCTGGAATTGGGTCTGAAACTTAAAATGCGATTTAGGTATTCATACTCCTTTCGTTTAAGATCACACCGGGGGGCACTCCCAGACCCTGTAAAGCGTTAAATGTCATGCAAAATGTCAAAGTCATGTAAAATGCCCTGCAATATGGCAAACTAGTTTGCCATTTTCCAGGGCATTTTCCATGACTTTTGACACTTTGCATGACATTTGACACTTTACAGGGCGTTTTACAGAGTCTGGGATTGGCACTGGACAACAATTAGCGTGATCTTTTGCAAATTTGGAGTTGCCTTGGCCAGCGACGTCAACATGCCCCAGTTGTAAATGGCGCATCCTCGCAGGTGCAACGTGGTCAGGTTGGAAAGCGCGTTGACAAAAAAGCGACTTGACGAGTGGCGTGTTTTGATCGGCAAGTTTAGCCAACTCAAACATTTCAAGCCTTTGCACACCTGCGTTTAAAATAGCATTTTGATGAAAAGTGGTGGATATTCAATCGTTGACTAGACATCAATTAGCATCAATCAATTAGCACCATGTTTACTATTTCCTCTACCACAAAAACCTCAACTTTACACCCACACAAAAACAATCGAAATTGCATAATCAAGGTAAAGTTGCATATTTTTTTCCAAAGGGATCAACTTAATCGGAAAAATCTTCTTGAATCGAACAAAATACCGTATATCCTCGAATAAGACCCCCCTCGAATAACTCCTCCCTCTTGAATAACTCCCCCCTCAAAAACACTGACGAAAAAATAACTCCCTCCCTCGAATAACTCCCCCCTCTTGAATAAGTCCCCCTCTGTGTGAAAAATATGCTATAAAATTTACAAAAATGATCGATGAAAATACAAAAGAATGCAAACGTAAGGCTGCGACAGCATTTACATGACATGTACGCAGTGTATAAACACCTTTTTGTTGTTGTTTAACTGTTAAATACGTGGATTACATGAGTTGACAGAATGCATCTATACGATGAATTCAGTCCAAGTTTCTGAGGAAAAAATAACTCCCCCCCTTGAATAACTCCTCCCCTTGAATAAGTCCCCCTCAAAAACTCTGACGAAAAATAACTCCCCTGGGGTCTTATTCGAGGATATACGGTAGGCTACCGTATTTCCTCGAAATACCCCCCCCCCCCCTTGAAATACCCCCCCCCTCGTTTGACCCCCCCACCCTCTCGAGACCACTATGAAACAATCACCCCCCCCCCCTCGAAATACCCCCCCCCAAATTGAGTGTAAAGGGAACGTACATGACAATAACTGTAGTTTGTGTTCTGTGTACTGCAGAACACACGTTAAAACAATGTCGGTGTCACGTTAGAACAGTGTACATACCATCTACATACTAATATTAGTCTACAGAACCTTATAAATAGCGGTTTTTGTTGCATTTTTCGACGTCTGCGTACGTTTCAGACGACAATTTCGTACTTGGTTTTCAAAATTTTTCTTGTGAAACAATAACCCCCCCCCCTCGTTTGACCCCCCCCCCCCCTCTCGGGACCACTATGAAACAATCACCCCCCGGGGGGTATTTCGAGGAAATACGGTATTTATCTTTTCGATGCTTGCGTATTTTTAAGCTGTTAAAAAACCTCCGGACTCATTTTGGACTCATCTTATCTCTCAAACCTTTGGTTCACGAAGCAAATGGCACAGCGCATCAACGTCTTTTCTCAAATTGCTAATTACATTTATCGCCATCACTTTCCAGCTTGTGCCACAATCCGGGGGTGGAGTACACGAAGTCTCGCAGCTGTGAGCACAGGGGCGCCACCAGCGTGCAAAGCGACTGGGGGGCGGGGCACGCGTACACCAGAATCTGCTCCAGCACGTGCGGCACGTTCTTCGGCGACTCCAGCAGCTGCAAGGCAAACGCTACTTTCCGTGCAAATATTAAATGTACAAATACATGTGATTCACTGGGCATTTTTCAAACTTTTACGTGAACGTCAGAGTTTGACGCATTTTGCAGCGGCGGAAATAGGCGTAGAGTTGTCCGAGTGCCCTTCGGCACTATTTTTGTCGTTTTTCGCCATGTTTAACAATGTTTTTTTACGATTTTATGCGTTTTGGCACGCAGCCAGCTGTGCCTTATACCTTATTAGAGGTATGCCTTATATTTATTTCATCACGTTCAAAAAGGCCAAAAGGTAAACCTTAGATTAGACGCATACTTTATATTGGAGGTAATAGGGTAGCTGAAAATAGGCAATTACGACACATTAACTAGTGATTTTGGAGGTGAAAACTTATAAAACGGTATGAAAATTGACGATTTTGGGGGTTCAGGGGATGGTAGCCAAACATTTTGCCTCCGGGATAGATATATAGCTGAGTGGCATCCGAGATACCGTATTTCCTCGAAATACCCCCATGGGGTTTATATTTTCAGAGTGAGATTTTTGAGGGGGGGGGGGGGGTTAAACGAGGGGGAGTATTTCGAGGGTTTTTTTTTATTTCGCCAGAAATTTTTTGAAATCCCAGTACTTAATTGTTGTCTGTAACGTACACAGACGTCCAAAAATGCAACAAAAACCGCGTGTATAAGACTCTATAGACTTGTACATGTGTGTAGATGGTATAAACCGTGTTCTAACATAACACAATGATTGTTTTTAACATGTGTTCTACGTTTCCCGGATCACAACCCGTAGCTTTTCTCATTTACGTACTCTATACACTATATTGGTGTGGTATTTCGAGGGGGGGTTTATAAACTCAGTGTCCATTATGAGGGGGTATTTCGAGGAAATACAGTAGATAGATAGCTGAGCGGTTTGGGTGTTACCCCCCCCCCCAATCGGAGACCCCTGATTCCGAGTACAGGTGTTTCACATATATTTATATATACCCCTTAGTATCAGCTCTCTACCCCCCCCCCTCACAAAAAGGGTGCTGGACTTGAGCAGGGACGTTTATATGAACCTCCGCAGGGGTCCAAGCTACAAGACCTCTAGCCTCCCAACAGAACAACACCGGAAACACAGAATTAGAATTAGGTATAATTAGAATGCCACAGCGATCTGCAGGGCAACTGACCCTGAGCAGGCGACTTGGCCCGGCGTCGGGCACGGCAGGGTCCATCGCCGCAGGGCAACGGGCACCTGCAGTTGGCAACTGGCACAGTGCCGCTGGGCAGGAGGCGGTCTCAAGCCCTGTAAAGTAGTGTCAAATGTTAAATGCAAAGTCAAAAGTGAATTGTTATGCACAGTCAAATGTAAAGTATGTCAAAAAATAAGATTTGGATACAAAATTAAGATTGGGATACACCATTGACACTTTACTTTACATTTAATATTTGACTTTGCACTTGACCTTACATTTGACACTTTACTGGGCTTGGGATTGCCCCCAGGGCACACACCCGGCTGGGGAACACGCTCACGCGATTATGCTTAATAGCTGTATTCCATGACTGAGGCACAGGCAAATATTTCAATCTGTTGAGAATTCACATGCAATTAGTGATGGAAAAGCGCCGGAAAAAAGGGCGCCATGGCGCCATTCGGGAACTGGGCGCCAAGCGCCAAGGGCGCCACAGAGAAAGGGCGCCAAGCGCCAATGGCACCAAGAACGGCGCCAGGCGCCAAGGGCGCCATTCGGGAACTGGGCGCCAGGCGCCAAGGGCGCCACGGAAAGAGGGCGCCAGGCGCCAAGGGCGCCACGGAAAGAGCGCCAAGGGTGCCATTTGAAAAATAGGGCGCCAGGCTGAATAAGTGCGTACAATACCCTGCGTTGCTAAAAATGTATCTCAATCACAGTAGCGCACACATTCACTTCTTACTTAGGTACGTTCCACGGGATGTAGGTAATGTGTGAAAAAACGAAACTAGCACAATTTCTTTTATTTATAAATTCATATCTATCCAGAATGAAAATTGCCATTTGACAAAAAATGCATTCACAGCAAATTATGTCTTTATGTTTTCTGTTCGCATATGTTTTCTTGAAGTGAATGAAAATGGAATTGCAATGATTTGAACCCGTTGATTTACGGGTTTGCAAGTTCAACGGTTCATCATTCTCAGCTTCTGATCCGTCAGGATCAGACGCTTCTGACGAACCGTTGAACAAGATATTTTCATCGACTCCATCCATTCATCAATTTTTTCAAGCGAATTTTGACAATCTACGAAAGCGCTTTTTATTTGTTCTTTTTTTTTGCATTTACGCAGCCTTCACCTTGAAACCCTGCTGGCGCCATTTTGGCGCCCTTTTAGGGCAGGGCGCCAAGGGCGCCACAGAAACAGGGCGCCAAGCGCCAAGGGCGCCTTTCAGAAAGTGGGCGCCAGGGGCACCACAGAAAAAGGGCGCCAAGCGCCAAGGGCGCCTTTCAAAAAGTGGGCGCCAGGGGCACCACAGAAAAAGGGCGCCAAGCGCCAAGGGCGCCTTTCAGAAAGTGGGCGCCAGGGGCACCACAGAAAAAGGGCGCCAAGCGCCAAGGGCGCCTTTCAGAAAGTGGGCGCCAGGGGCACCACAGAAAAAGGGCGCCAAGCGCCAATGGCGCCATGGCGCCGCGCCCTTTGGCGCCCTCAAATGGCGCCAGCGCCATCGCGCCATTCCATCACTACATGCAATGTATTTATTTTGAATATAAAAACGGTTCAATGACATCCGTAAAAACAAAGCACAAAGAAAGATAATGTAAGAAATTATCATCATCGGTTCAGTTCATATCCGATACCGAGCACACTACGCTGCCTGGGGCCAGTTCCAGTGTAAGACAAATTTAACAGATTGGTTGTAAAATTCTTCAAATTAATTGGCATGAGATTTTGCAAGGTGCGGGATTGGCTCCAAGAAACAACATCGGTACAAAATTCAATCGTGCATATACTCCGGCTGCCACACGCTATACGGCTTTCTCAGAGAAACACCCTATAATGACATCAAAAATGTGAAAAAAGCGGTTCATATGAGAAAATGTCTATTTTTAATATATTTCTTTATTCTGTAAATTATCGTTATTTTAATATAGTGAATATATAATCATAATAGTTTAATATATAATTACAGCGCATTGTTCCTTCAAATAATTAGGTAGGTATGTAGCATGTAAACTGTGCTGTCCGCGGAGTATAGGCCCCACACACGCTAGTTGACGCCAAAATTAGCGTCAACTCAGAGTCAACTGGTCAAAAATTCAATTGACTCTGAGCCATTTACAATATGTATCCAAAAAATCCCCTTCTTTCATTCTACATCAATCGACTTCTTTATATTTCTTAATCAACACAGGTAAAAAATTAAAAATAGTTATACTTAAAACAGTTGACTCTGAGTTGACTCAATCGACTTCTAAAAAGTAGCGTCAACCACCGTGTGGAGCGCCATATACACGTAATTCAAGCAGAAGTAAGCAATCGACGGACAAAACGAACAAAACTTGATGTACCCCGCTGCACGAGGAAACAAAATCCCTGAAACCATTCAAAAACGATAAGATCAATCAAACATACAACGTAAATCTTTTCACGAGTTCACAAAAACGATCGAAGATTACTGGGTACAAAACCGTGGATATATATTGCAAAAACGACAAAAGTGCACAAAGAACTGCAACTTTAACAACAGTGTCATAATCGCAGAATTCACACCATACTCTAAACAAAATGAAAACTACAGAAAACTTATATTCTGACTACGCTCCTTCGCAAGTTGGGGTGCAACATGAAAGCCTTGCATGCGACCCATTCCTAAACAATCAAAAAAATTTTATCAATCCCATCTGCCGTAGCGCGAAATTTTTCCTGGAATAAGTGGAAAATATATTTCTACACATCAATGCAAATCATAAAAATGAACGCTACATGTCCTTTGCCCATGTCTAGGGTGTCAAAAAAATTGTTTTACGGGAAACGGAAAGGTAAAAATTTTTTCAGCTGCCGGAAAACGGAAAGGTAAAAAATTTTCAGCTGCCGGAAAACGGAAAGGTAAAAAATTTTCCTGCGGAAAAGCGGAAACGGAAATTAGACACCCTACCCATGTCTACCAACACTTTGTGTTCCACACAAAGTCAGTAATCTCTACTTCTAAGAGTCGATAATTCCAAAAAGTCGACTTCGCGAAAATTGAACTGATTTTGAGCGCATACTTTGCAATAGTGATGTAAAAGCGCCATGGCGCTGGCGCTGGCGCTTGGCGCTAGCGCTAAAACAAAAAGCGCCATGGCGCTTGGCGCTATTTTGCTGTGGCGTCATTGGCGCTTGGCGCCATGCCCATGAAAAGCGCCTTGGCGCTTGGCGCTATTTTTGACCGGCGCCAGGAACAAAATTCTTGGAGCTTGCGCTTGGCGCCATTTTGCTCTGGCGCCATTGGCGCTTGGCGCTAGCAGTCGGAAAAGCGCCATGGCGCTTAGCGCCAAAGTTCTGGAGCTTTTCACACCACTACTTTGCAATCCGCCGAGTAAGAGACATTTTTCCGCATTATTAAAGTAACAAAACGATTCGAAACTAGGCTCAAAGTAGTTCCAAAATTTTCACACGTTTCAAGTTTCACATCACCCTGCCTAAGCATAAACACATTTTGAACAAATCTTAGCTTACATCAGATTACACAATAGCTGGATCTGTTGAAATCTGCCCAGCGGCCCTCAAACGAAGTGCATCGAGAGCCTTTTTCAACTTGCCAACATGCCTCTGATCGCCCTGCATCATCAATAATCGACAATTTCGAAATAATTTGAAATATCTGTATTTAAAATTACTTATTTATTTGAAACATTTTGAAAAATTGACACAAAACATTGGGGTACCAAATTGAATTTCAATTATCAGTTTAATTATATTAAGAATTATTTAAATTCTCCTCCTCCAAAGAAATTGCGAATGTGGTCAGTGAAATTGACACACATGAAAAGTCGCTATACTACTTATCTGTCACGTTGGCAGTGTGCCAGGGGTATCTTGAATTTTGACCCTCCGAGTGGTTGGATAGATAGCAAATCGCTCCTCCGGAGGGATAGATAGCTAAAAAAATTTCTGGGGGGGTTGGGGGGGGGGTTTGGGGGGGGGGGGGGGGTTCGATATATAGGCTTTTTCGGGGCATAGAAGGAAGAAAAGGGAGAAAAATCGCTAAAAGTAGGCGTAAAATAGCTCAAAATGGGTATACAAGAGCATAAAGTACTTAAAATATCTGAAAATAGGCATTAGACGCATGAACCAGTGATTTTGGAGGTGAAAATCTATATTTATATACCGTATATCCTCGAATAAGTCCCCCGGGGAGTTATTTTTTCGTCAGAGATTTTGAGGGGGGAGTTATTCAAGGGTGGGGAGTTATTCAAGGGGGGGAGTTATTTTTTCATCATAACTTTCAGGAAAACTTGCAGGTAGGTAGGTGTGTATACAATGCATAAAATACACACTGTGCATCCTGCTTCCGCTGCGTAGGCTAATATCCTTTTGTATTTTTTGTCTCATACACAGCACTGCATTTGTACTTCGTTTTTTTTCACTTGTTGCAGTATCTTCTCCATTCATCATAGGGGGGAGTTATTCAAGGGTGGGGAGTTATTCAAGGGGGGGAGTTATTTTTTCGTCAGTGTTTTTGAGGGGGGAGTTATTCAAGGGTGGGGAGTTATTCAAGGGGGGGTCTTATTCGAGGATATACGGTAGGTATGAAAAATAGCGATTTTGAGTGAAAATTGGGGTATGGTTTCTGAAAAATCGCTCCGGATAGGTAGATAGCTGGGCGATTTGGGGGGGTGGTTAGGGGGTAGTAGCCCAAAATCTTGCCTCCGGGATAGATAGATAGCTGGGCGGTTTGGGGGGGGGTAACCCCCCCCCCCATTCGAGACCCCTGTCAGTGTGCCAATGATAATAAAAGCATGCAATCTGTTAAAATAAAAAATTATTGTTGTGAATACATTAACACAATAATTCTGACAGCAATTAATAACAGCAATACAACAGCATCTTAGGAAAATCTCAATGTGTTATCATTGGCACGCTTCCATAGTGAACCACGCGTGCAAGGAAAATGTTACAACTGTTAAACGTGTAGACTTTTTAAAGCGAAAATAAACAACCTCTGTGCAGGACAGGTGAAGATGACGCAGCTGCGTCCAGTGAATCTGCGGCACAGACTCCAGTGAAGTCAACTGTGTATCCGCTGGAATTTCGCTAAAATTGACATCCAAGCTGACCAGGGGCCAGTCCCGCACCCTGTAAAGTGTAAAGTCAAGCGTCAAATGTCATGTAAAATGTCAATCCAGACAAAGATTCTCACAGAAAAATGACAATTGACAAATTTTTATGACACTTTGTATGACATTTGACACCTGACTTTTACACATTACAGGGTTCGGGACTGGCACCAGATGCGGCAGGCCCACAACCATCGCATGCAGTAGTTGGTCAGTCAGATAATCAACGCTTCTTAATTGAAGTTTCTGCAATCTTGGCATGGTTCGCACAATCACATTTATGATCTCGCCTTCAAGATACTCCCAAATAAACAGGGTCGTGAGTTCCTGCCATGGCGCCCCTTCCAAAAATAACCTTATCAAATCGTCTTCAGTAAATTGGCTGAATTCCAAGTGCTGCAGCGTGGTGCGCAGATTCTGCAAACAACAATTATATGCACAATCGGCTGCAGTAAAATGTTTAGAATATAATAAGGGTTCAAATGGGATTCAATTTTTCGGGATCGGTATCGGTTTTTTAGTTTTCGGGATCAGGACCGGGATTGGGGTTTTGGTTTGGGATCGCGTCGCGGGGCCGGAATTTTGGACAAAGTTTTTGTATTAAAGATTTTTCCCTTATTTGCCATAAAAATGGACATAAAAATACTTTTGGATACCAGGATAGTGGCATAAATTCGACACTGGAGGTTTCCGTTAACATTTCTCAGTGAAAAAAATCTTTTTTTCACTTTTGTGTCATTTCCACTGATTTTTCCGTGATCGGGATCGGTACCGGAATTGTGATTTTCAGATCTCGGGACAGAAAACTCCCGAAAAGTTAACCCTGAGTATTTATAATGCGAAATGAAGCCAACCGCTAAAGTCGCCAGAGCGTCTGCTGTCACATGACGTCCATAAGTTACAGCACATTTCTGCAGGTGCTGGCAAGTTGCCAACAGCCTGATTGATTCACCAGAAATATAAATATCCCTAAATTCTCTGAGTGTGTTCACATTTCTCTCCACCAGTGCAGCAACACATCTGCAAGCCGTGCGCTACCATAAAGATAGGGGTAAAATCTACCATATTTTCTCGAATTACCCCCCCCCCCCGGGGGTTTATTTTTTCATAGTGAAAATTTTGAGCGGGGATTCAACGAGGGTGTTTATGAACGGTTATTATTTCGCCAGAAATGTTCTAAAATCCCAGTACTTATTTGTTGTTTGTAATGTACGCAGACTAGGGTTGGGAATTTCAAAATTTTCGGGTTCGGGTATCGGTTCCGAAAATTTCGCGGGTATCGGGTTCGGGTATTGAGGTCGGGTATCGGGTCGGATTTCGGGTAATAAAATTGTTGGGTATCAGGTAAAAAAATCATCTGGTATTGGATTGAACAACAAAAATACAGCATGGTGTAGTGTGTGCATCTATCACAAGGTGTATTACTAAGAGCAAATACACATGAGATGCAGCAGTCTTTCCAAAAAAAAACCCATCTTACTCAAGAAAAAAGGACGATTGAATTGTGATATAAAACACAGCTCCATTTGTTTTGGGATACTATGACACAATAGTGGCTGAGTCCCCCAAAAATAGTGTTACCTCAGCATGCCTGGGTAATAACTGCCTACAGTGCGCGCAGATATTTTGCTTTGCATGCGGCGGTCAGCGTAAGCTCCGCCCACTTTTGTGTAAATGCCCACTAGCGCTAACCCCAAAAAATCACGAACGTTCCGTCAGGCTCGCCTTTTTTTGTCTGTGAGCTCAATAACGACAGTTAAATTTCTACGATTTTTTAAATTTGGCAGAGAACGCACATAATTTTGGCCCTCTGTGCGTACGCTCGACTAGGGTGTCAAAAAATTTTTTTACGGAAAACGGAAATGGAAACGGAATTTTTTTCAGCAGCCGGAAAACGGAACGGAAAACAGAAAAAAATTTGCACTTGGCTGAAAACGGAAACGGAAAAAAAGTTGCCGGAAAACGGAGAAAAAAAATTCAGCAGCCGGAAAACGGAACGGAAAACGGAAAAAATTTGCCTGCGGAAAACGGAAACGGAAAACGGAAATTTGACACCCTACGCTCACCCACAATTCCCATTTTCAAGCGCGTGATGGGCCTCAAAAGGTTAGTAAAAATCACAAGTTTGTACAGGGAAAACTGGGTGCGGCTGGGCCAAAATTCGCGTGCAGTTTTAAGATGCAGGCTGACGCGAGTGCGCGGAGTAACAGTGGCACTTGGGTCGGTGCCAATACGCAGAGAAATTTCTGCGCGCACTGTAAGGCATTGCACTGTGAACCTAGCAGAAGTTTCAATGATTCTTAGTAATCATTGTTGTAGCAATTGAGCTTAATGGTTCTGTTTTTTTGGAGAGTGAGTGATGGCTCCACCTTTTGGGGCTCTGTGTCATGCCATGGCTGCTGAGGCCCCAAAGATGGTGTAACATATTTTTTGCAGGTTTTGCTGAAATCAAGTGCACCCAAACATCTGGCAGCCATTTTGGCCAAGGGAAAAGCACTATCTGAATTGTGTTCTATTAAATCAATTTTTTTAAATATGAATGAAAACATGCAGTAAACTGCCGGCTAATATAATTGAGCAGCAGCTTTTGATGACATCTGGATTCCATCAATTCTATCAAACTCCCCAAGCTGAGTTGGGCCAAGTACTGGTCTGGTGTGGAATTGCCCCCAGGTGTTTACTACATGCACCCCTGGGGGGAGCCCTGTGGCTGCTCTGATGTAGCCACAGGGGCACCTAGTGTAAAAACATAAAATTTTCATCTGGCCAATATTAATGAGCTTTTTTGAAATTTTGAAAAAAGTCTCTCAAGGAGCCCCTGTGGCGATATCAGAGCAGCCACAGGGGTCCCCCCAGGGGGTGCATGTGGTGAACACCTGCGGGCAATTCCACATCAGACCACTTGGCCCAACTATGCTTGGGGAGTGAGATAGCATTGATAGAATCCAGATGTCATCAAAAGCTCAATTATATTAGCCAGCAATTTTATATATTTTACATAATCAAAGCATATCTGAACTTTTGAAAGAACCCAAATAGAATTGTCTAAATTACAACTGCACGGAACAACTGAAAGTTGTATTCACAATCCTTCCTAATTGCTTGAAATATTGAGCTGCGGGAAATTTTTGTGGGTATTTTTGGGTATTGAGTGCGGGTTTGGGTATTGAGGTCGGGTATCGGGTTCGGGTTCAGGTAGTAGAGTCAGGTTCGGGTATCGGGTATCGGGTTTTGGTTCCAAAAAGTGTGCAGGTATCGGGTTTGGGTCGGCGCGGGTTCCCAACCCTAACGCAGATGTGTCCATAACTTCCACTTATACCAGTCTACAGACTTATATAAGTATTTATGTAAATGAGGCCTGCTACTTCTAAAAGTCAACAAGTCCACAAAATGTGATTTTGAGTAAATCGCATTTAAAGTTTCGGACCCAATTCCAGGCCTGTGGTGCGTGTCCAATTTGGCTCCCTCATGCTTTCCATTAAGTTCCATATGTTGACAATAAAGTGTCAAATTTTCAGCCCCTGCTCTCAACCTTTAAGTGAAAAATTGGGTGTTCATAAATTTCCATTCGGTCAGAGCAAAACTGTTTTTTTGGGAGGGAATTGGACATGTCGACTAGGGTTGGGAATTTCAAAATTTTCGGTTCCGATTCTCGGTTCTCGGTTCCAAAAGATTTCGGTTCGGGTATCGGTTCTCGGTTCCTGAAAATTTTCGGTTCCGGTTCTCGGTTCGGTTCTTAAACTCGGTTCCGGTTCGGTTATTTCGGTTCTAAAATGATTAAAATTTCCGTTCCGGGTAATAAAATAACCGGGTATCGGGTAATAATCGGCTGAACAACAGAAAAACAATATACCCAAGTTTACATGTGTAAGTACATTGATTTTTATTTTTCATACTACAGGAGCATATCACAGCTTCAATTATTATTGAATTTCAATTCAATTATTTCATGGTAGAATGCAGAAATCGGAGTTGATATAATAATACTGGTATTTAAAAAAGTGTAAAAGCAAACATGTTTTCTGTACTCGCGTACTTTCAAAAAGTACACGAGTAAATGAGTACTGGTATTTTTTTCTTGAGGGAACGTAAATGTATTTATGTAGTACGTAAACATAAATAACTTTTGCCAACTACGGTTAAAACTGCCACAAAACCAATGAAAACTACTACCAGTGATAATGTGTATACTGCAGCGTCATTACACCTTACAACGAAATCTACCATATCCCATCTGAATAAAACGAACATACATAAAAAAATTCATCATATTTATCAAAGCAATTTGATAAATATGATGAAATTTTTTTATGTTTGTTCTTTTATTCAGGTGGGATATGGTAGATTTCATTGTAAGGTGTAATGTCGCTGGAGTATATGTCAAATTACACGCTCCCGCGCAATCATTTTGCAAACAGATAAATTTTGCAATTCTGAACATGCACCAAGATGTTCAGCTGCTGTTTAAAGGCTTAGATGTAGGTGTTGAAAAAAACGCTGTTTAAACACTTTAAGATTCCTAGAAAATTTCGGTTCTTTCGGGTATTTACTTCGGTTCCGGGTATAAGTGCCGGTTCCCGGTTCGGTTTCGCAAGCTCGGTTCCGGTTCTCGGTTCTCGGTTCCAAAATAGTGCCCGGTTCTCGGTTCGGTTTGGTTCGGGTCGGTTCTGTTCCCCAACCCTACTGTCGACTTCTTGCACTAACAAACATTTTTGTTCTAGGGGAAGCCGAGGCTGCCTAATGGGCAATTTACGCACTTGTCGACTTTTAGAAGTAGCTGTCCATAGTGGACATATCACATTTCTTGCTATTTTTCCCATAAAAAAGGAAGCGGAGGAATGGACTTGTCGACTTCTTGCCCGAAATTTTTGCATTTTTCCCCCAAAATGTCAAATTTGGCACTTTGCCATATGGGCATGTGAGGTCAAAAATTTATGGAAAATGATAAAAAATGTGCGGAAGTAGCCCCAGATGACGTTTCCGGGTCTAACTCGAAATTTTCATATTTTAGACTTGTCGACTTTTAGAAGTAGACGCCTCAAATAGATGGTATGAACCCTGTTCTCACGTAACACAGTCATTTTTGTTTACGTGTGTTCTCCATCAGAAATCAACTTTCCCCTCAGAAAACGTAAACGTGAGTACTTTTGGAAATGTTACCAAAAATTTCACTCAAAATCACTCATTTTCGTAACTTTTTGCTTATGTTTTGCGATTTTTGGCTATATACAGGGGTGGGCATCTTCAGTTACCGCTGGAAAAACGCGATAGCTTGAGCTACGGTTGAGCTAATTATCACAGTGAAATTTTAACACAATAGAGTAGACTCCATAGGACACCTATTCTGAAGTTTGCAACCCAAACGGCCACATTTTGGGTGAGTAGTGGAACACACCGTTTTTAGTGTAATTTTGTGACTAGGCGTCACCCATAGGATAAATCGAGGGTGGCATTTGAGGGGGGGGTCACCGGTCTTTGGTGTTGTCCCATTCTGTCGTACATTGGCCGATTTGGATGCCCTTTGAGTATGTTGGGGTTTGGGGTCGGGGCTACAACCAAATTCT
>CAXIWS010000356.1:0-58411 GCA_964036195.1 Sphaerolaimus hirsutus
ATAGAGCGACATGGACAAGAATTGGGTCCATTTTCACTGACTTTGAAGCCGCGGGGACCAGTCAGCCGAAAATATACGCTGTGAAGGGCAAATGCGCGCTTGCGCGCAAAATTTTTTCCAACTGTCGACAAAATCGTCTTCTGGAAGTGCCATTTCTGGCACATTTTTCGGTCCGGCCCGGGAAGGGGGGGGGCGGCCGCCCCCCCCGCCCCCCCCCTGGCTACGTCCTTGCAGGTGCGGCACTTGGTGTCGATGGGATAACAAAATTCAGTGCTGAACTTGACGCGGACAAATTTTGTTTTGATGTTCAGCGACCCACACTGTAGTGAGTCGCTGCTGTCCACCCGATGTTGTATGGTAGGGGAGGGTGTTGGCTACACCTCCCCAAAATTTGAGTATTCTACGCCCCCCACAACTGAAGTTATGGCATCCGCAGTGGGGGGTACCAGTGGGTGCCGAACTTGTCGTGGACAGCAAAAACTTGCGCAATTTTTTTGGCATGTTCAGCGACCCACACTGTAGTGAGTCACCAAAGCCCCCCTTGTTGGTGTATAGTAGGGGGTGTTACGCCTATATACCCCTTAAGTAGGGATGGAAAAAAACGCTTTTTTTCAACGGCCCCGCTTTTTTTATAAAAAAGCGCTCTTTTTTTAAAAAGCGGCGTTTTTAAAAAAAAGCGCTTGAAAAAAGCGCTGGCCATCCCTACCCTTAAGTACCAGCTCCATATCTCGAACACAGCTGGAGATATGGCACTGGTAAAAAATAAAAAAATCGGTGCCGAACCTGAGGCGTCGTCAGCAGTTTATAATGTGTCTATAATGTCTATCTGTATATAATAATGTGTAATAGGCCTGGCCCGTTGTAAATGGTAGGTCAGGTGAACTTTGTAAATGAAAAACTCTACTTAACATGACACATCACTTTTTTTCACTTATCATTTCCCTCGTCGCTGGCGCACTTGCGAAATTGGCCCTACACACACTAGTTTTCACCGTGATTCGTGTGAAAACTGAAATGGCGACATGGCGACATTCAGCCTACTCTTATTGTATGCTATATGCGTTTTAGTCTTCAAATTTTCTAATTTTAACTTTTATTAATTTGAATTCAAATTTTATTTAATTTAAATCATTCCACCGTGTTCATTAATTTGCATTTTAAAAATTTCAGTTTTCACACGAAGTCACGGTGAAAACTAGTGTGTGTAGGCACATTGGCTCCAGAGGAATGAACTATTTATGGGCAAGCAGGGGTGAAGTGCATAGTGCATGGCAGTGCGCAATCGACACAGTGGCAAGTGCCAGGAAGTGGTCAAGTGCAGGTAAAGATCATGCATTTGGCCCACACAATGGTTGACAAGGATACCAAATGTCTACTGGTTCCCATCCCAATTCACGGATAACAGTACACATTATTGTACACACACGTAGAAAAAATAACCCTACAGTTTCATTATAAACATGATTCAACACTTTTGCATTTGCACGTCGTTCGTCGGCTCGTGAGCAAGCTTTGAATTGGGAGCGGGACCAGTTGACAATTGGTGTCCTTGTCAACTAGTGTGTCATGCCAATGACATGTGTCCGGTAAAGTGACAAACATCAGAGGAACTTTTCAAATACACTAGTCAAGTGCAAACCCAAATTGCGAGGGCATTTAGATATTTTACTTGTCACTTGAAAACTTATTTCAAACTAAAATTGTCACTTTAAAAATAAAAATATGGTGCGTCAAAAACAACAAATCTCTGATAAATATCAACGCCGAAAAAACGTGCCCACTATTCGCCGCATTGTTCATACGAAGCAGCAACTCGCGCATGCTAAATTCAAGCAAATATTGCCATCAATCTTTGGGAAACATTTGTCCCATCCGATGAAAACTAACCTGCCACTCTTTCCTTTCTGCTTGGCTAATTCAGATAGTCGACGAGCCTCCACCGATTTGGACCTAGAATTAAAGTTCTATGGCCCCACGCTCCAGTTGACGAGGACAACAAATGTCAACTGGTTTCCTTCTCAATTCAAAGCTTCATGACAAGTAATACTGGCATTATTGGCACTGCCACGCTAGTAAATTCAAAATTGAGTACTCATATATCAGCTTTGAACGTATATAATTAAAGTTTAATTTTGAGTTTATCTTGTAATCTTCAGTTGACGGAGATTACAAGTAAACTCACAATTCAACAACAATACGTTCAAAGTTGATTTATGAGTGCTCAGATTTGAGTTTACTGGTGTGAGTAATCTAGTGCAGTAACTACAGCTTCATTTGCAACATGAGTCAACACTTTTGCACTTGAACATCGTTGGTGGGCTCGTGAGCAAGCTTCGAATTGGGATGGGCACCAGTTGACATTGGGTGTCCTCGTCAACTAGTGTGTAAGTATAGTGCCTCTCCATGCCCCGTTCAAAACTATCGTCGCGTCAACACATTAAGTCAGACCTGCGTCTGAAATCTGCGAGAATTTGCTGCCCAAAAGCTTCTATATCGGCTGCATTGGGCGCTGGGGACGACCCCCTGGCGCTGCAGATGTCGCTCGGACGACGGGAACCATTCTCTATTTTCAAACTGCAAACGTGCGCGTCAGTATCGAAAACATGTTTACATGGTAGGGTAATTAGGTGTATCCTACTTGTGGAGAGTGTGGAAAAGTGGAAGTGTATGGATTTGAAAATGATGATTTTATCGAGTTTATGGGTTGGTTCGTGCATTCGATTCAAAAATACCTATAAAAATCCTGGAGACCAGGGGTCTCCAATGGGGAGACCGCCCAGCTATCTATCTAACCCGTAGCAGGGGTAGGAAAGGGGGGGGGGGTTAGGGGGGGGGGGTTACCCCCCCCCCCAAACCGCCCAGCTATCTATCTATCCCGGCGGCCGCTCAGCTATCTATTTATCCCGGAGACAAAATTTTGGGCTACGTTCCCCTAAACCCACCCCCCCCCCCCCAAATCGGCCAGCTATCTATATATCTGGAGCGATTTTTGAGAAACTATACCCCAATTTTCGCACAAAATCGCTATTTTTCATAAAATATAAATTTTCACCTCCAAAATCACTAGTTCATGCGTGTAACTGCCTATTTTCAGCTATTTTTAGTACTATACTATACTACTATACTATATACTTTAGTGATTTTTCCCCTTTTTCTCCCTTCTATGCCTATATATTGAACCTCCGCGAACCCCCCCCCCAGAAAAATTTTCAGCTATCTATCCCTCCGGAGGAGCGATTTGCTATCTATTCAAACCCCCGGAGGGCCGAAATCTAGAATACCCCTGCCCCGTAGGCCGCTCAATTACCTCTCCAACCCCCCGGAGGGTCAAAATCTAGGAGACCCCTGGCGATGTATTTATCTAGGGAAATTTACCACCGACTTTTGTTCAAAATCAGAATTATCATCATTTGTCACACATTTCCACCTTCAAAATAACTAACACTAGGTATGTGATTAATTGTGTATTTTCAACCATCTATGGTTTAATATGGGCCTATATAGCTGAACGATTTGGAGGGGGGGGGGTATCCCCACCCCCAAACCCCCTACAAAACCCAAACAACAGTCTACAGTAATCCACCGAATAGCATCTTCCAAGTCCTTCCTAATGCCAGCCACAGCCATGTGCACTGCGGTGGACCCCTGCAGCTGCTGCAAATGGGGGTGGTGGTGGTGGTGCGGCGACCCCCCGCTGCCGCGGCGCGACCCCTCGTGCCGCGACGACCCAGAGAAGATCATGTCTGGGTGGGATTGTGGCACCCCCCTCTTTTGTGGTTGTTGGTTTGGTTGGTGTAGTTGGTTGATTGATAGTGAATTTGTGTTTTTAGATGGTTTGGTTGTATTTGTGGAAGTCCAGGGCCAATTCCGTGAGCGGACAAGCGATGAGAAAAGTGGCAAGCGGGTGGTGGCTGAAATTTTAAGTGACAAGTGTATATATTTACCTTGTCGCCGCTCACATCTTGCAACGCACTTACAAATTCACTTGTTAGTTGACTTGGCTTTACATCGTAAGTTACTACTCACATATACTCGGCGTACGTGATACTCTGCCCTCGCACTGATTTATGTCTCGTGTTGGAAGCGTGCCAATGATTATTAAATCATGCGATTTCCGTAAAAATATGAAAAAAATTCATCGATGTGGATATGTTAATGAATAACATTATAACAACAATCAATTTTGTCATCTTTTTATGAAACTTGGACGCGTTAACCATTGTTGGCACACTTCCAGCGGGAACCACGCGTGCAGGGTGTAAAGTAACTGGAGTATACATTGACACTTTTTTCGTCACTTGTCCAAGTGCGAAATTGGCACCGCGATGATTCCTTTCGGGGCAACAAGCGTTGTAAAATATTCGGTTAAAATTATGCCCCGGATAATGTTATAATAGCTTTCCAATGCGGTTAAGCTGCGGAAAAGAGTAAAATGAATAGAACCAAAAATGCATGTTCAAGAATCGAATCAAAAATAAATGGACAAAACGAAGAAAATCAACCTATATTATATTATATAAAAAAAAATATTCGCAATGGGTAGGGACAACAGGCGTAAATCAGCTGATACTAGGGTTCAAACGATATATCGTATCGAATATCGAATATCGGATATCGACCATTTTTTAATATCGAATATCGAATGTCGATATCGAAAATTTTGAAAAAATATCGAATATCAAATATCGATATCGAAAATTTTGAAAAAATATCGAATATCGATATCGAATATCGACCATATTTTCGATATATCGAACCTGTATAATGTCCTTAATTAAGTTATTATTTTTGTTTTGAGATATTTGTGATTAATTTGATTTGCTTATAGTATATAAGTTGATGAGTAAAAGTAAAGTATTTAATGTCATCTTTGTTGGAGTGCTTACTCCACATACCTACTGAACTACCTAGCTCAAATTTGAAGCCAGAAAATGCTGATATGCTGCTTTTTTGCAACATGCCCTTAAACAATTGGGTTATAAGTATGAATTGTAATATCTACCAATTTTTGTTTGTCTGATACAATTTGATTTGTCATGTTTTTTCTTCAATTTTATCATTCTGACCATTGTAAACCTTGTTAAAATCAATTGTACTTTTCAGTAAAGAGATAATCAACCATGTTTGCAACCATATGAAGATACAATATGCTGCTTGAAATATGCCTTGCTATACCAAAAGCTAAATATCGAATATCGAAAATATCGAAATATCGATATCGAATATCGACCATTTTTTAGTATCGAATATCGAATATCGATATCGAGGGTCCATATCGTATCGAATATCGATATCGAAAATTTTTAAAAAATATCGAATATCGAATATCGATATCGAAAATTTTGAAAAAATATCAAATATCGAATATCGATATCGAAAAGTGATATCGTTTGAACCCTAGCTGATACAGACATGAAAAAAATATATAAGAAAATATAGGAAATATTGTGAAGAAGCCAGTGGAACACCAACTAGGGATAAAAAGAAATTTTTTTCAACGACCCGCCATTTTTTTAATATAAAATCTGCAGACATTTTGAAATTTGCCCATTCCACACTCAAAACACACGGCATTTTACAGCAGTGCAGCTAGGTGAACATTCTTTGGGACGTCTTTTTAAACGGCAGAATTCTTGAGGTCTTCTCAATATTGATGCACTGGGCATTTTGAAAAACTTTTTTTACAGGGAAGCAAGCGATTTCCCAGGACTTTAAATGGAAACAGTGTTTCTCCTTGGGATGATTGAACACAAGCATTCACGTCATTTTCAAAAAGTAGTTTTCCAAAGCATGTGTATCTACTGATTTTACTTGTAGACTCATGTCAAAACAGGTAATCTGACTGTTTTAAAGTGGTTTTTAAAACCGCAACACACTTAAAAACGGTTTTTCAAACCTAGTCACAACAGTAAGACACTCATCACAACACGTCACAAGAGTTATGTCAAATTCCGACGCCACAGTCAGCTATAGTATTTATATACATACAGACACATGCATAGAACGCGTACAAATCTGTTGCGCACACAACGGAAACTCCCATTCAAGGAACCCCCGCCCCAATTGTGATGGCAAAGTCGCTAGCTGGTGCCAATCTCAAACCCAGATCCACGGCAAATTCCATTATTAAAGGCACTTTGCACGACATTTGACACTTTCCAGCGCATGTTCCAGACTTCAGACACTTTAAATGACACTTGACACTTTCCAGGGCATTTCCATCACTTAAGACAATGTGAACTACATTTGACCTTTTCCAGGGCATATTCGACGACTTGCGACACTTTGCACGGCATTTGACACTTTTCAGGCTCTGGGCCTGTCCCCTGATGTGCAGTCTCAAAATGCAAATTGAGGTCACATGAAGAGAACAACAGTGAGAATGCATGAGATGAGTCTAGGAATGACCATGGATACATCAAGCATGAAATGTCCCATGCATGTGACCATTGTGTTCCTTCGCGTGGAGCAGCATTTAGTAGGCTTAAAGGTGGCATCAGGGGTCTCCAGGATTTTGGCCCTCGCGGGGGCTGGATAGATAGCAAATCGCTCCTCCGGAGGGATAGATAGCTGAAAAAATTTTCTGGGGGGGGGGCTGGGGGTGGCTTGGGGGGGGGGGCTGGCGGGGGCACAATATATAGGCTTTTTCAAGGTTAAGAAGGCAGAAAGGGCAAAAAATCGCTAAGAATCAGTTAAAAGTAGCCAAAAGTAGGTATAAAATGGCTAAAAATAGGTATATAACCATGTATATAGCCGGAAAGCACGATTTTGAAGGTGAAAAACTATAAAAAGGTGCGAAAATTGGTGATTTTGAGCGAAAATTGGGGCAAAATTTCTCAAAAACCACTCCAGATAGATAGATAGCTGAGCGATTTGGGGGGGGTCTTTGGGGGTAGTAGCCAAAAATTTTGCCTCGGGATAGATAGATAGCTGAGCGGCCTCCGGGATAGATAGATAGCTGGCCGATTTGGGGGGGGGGGCAGCCCCCCCCCCCCCCAGCCCCCCCCCCTAGGAGACCCCTGGGTGGCATTCAACGAGTGAACAAGCGTCTAGTGACAAGTAAACCTGAAAAGTATTTTTATTTTCAAATTTACTTGTCGCTTATAATTTCACCTGTCATCTAAATGCGGAATCGGCACCCGAAGTGTCTAACCAACAAACACTCATCCCAGAAAGACAATTCAGAAAATAAATACTATACATCACACTTCACGTGCACTTCTCACCACAAAAGCACCTTTAAACGGCACTGAGCACTAGTAAACACTACGACAGGCCAATGGCCATCAGTAAAAGCTGATGGAAAACCCGTCAAGGACCCGGAACCCGACTCGAAAAACCCGATCAACAACGATAACTCGATTGCGATTCAGGCTTGGTTCCGTCTACTTTGTGTGCTGCATTTGTACAGAATATTTGATCGTTGACATTCAGTGTGGTGGCATTCACAAGTCACATAGTTCAAGATAGGGTGAAAACGGGATTCCGGATCCGAAAGATTACAGCATTTTGCAGTGCCGACCCCGACCCCGAATCTCAAAAACCAATCCCGATCCCGACACATTTGAAAACGGAATCCCGATCCCCAGAAACGTTTCCCTAATCAGGATCACAGAAAATTTTTTCTCCAAATTTTCCAAATGATTTTTTTGCAGCGAGAAATGTGTGCGATAACACAGTGAAGCATTTTATGCCACTTCTCAGGCATCTAAGTGTGTTTTAAACCTGTTTTTTTTTTGTAAAAATTTAGCGAATAAACTTCAATAGAACAAGATTGTTCAAAATCCGGATCCCGAAAAATGCCAATCCGGATTTCGTGGCCCCGATCCCGATCTCGAAAACTCAAAAACCAATCGCTTTTCCGAAAAGTCACTCGCGTTTGAAACGCAATTCCTCGGTAATATACTTCAAAGTCGGGTTTTCGGGTCGGGTTTCAATGCATGGCTTGCCAGCATAGTGGAAGCAATCACCAGTGCGCCGTAACAAAGACTTTTGGTGACTTGGCCAGTCAAACAGAAGTGCGTACATACATATCTCGTCAATGATGCGCTCCCACCGAACCAACTTAGAAGCACAGTTGTTAATGCCTATTTACTTTTACTCAAAAAGTACAGATACTCGAGTACCGAGTAAATACGCATACGCATACTTTAAAAAAAGAATCTGTACTCGCCTGTACGCTTACTTTTTGAGAGTAATCGGGTACAGTATAGTAATTGTATTTTCTGCCATTCGAGACCCCTTTTTGCTGTTCATAAAGAATACTTATTAATAGAACGAAAACACCTTTTTGTTGTCCATGGCAAACATTTATAATGCTCTCTTTTACATTTTCCTGAAAGAAAAGGTAATTTTTTTCGCACTTACGCTTTCCTGAGAAAAAATACTCGCATTTACACTTTCTTAGAAAACAAACTATTTTACTCTTATTTACTCGCGAGTAAAAGGGAAAAATTTACTTTACGCTTTCTATACTCGGGGGTGAGTAAAAACAAAATACTTTATGCATACACATACTTTGAAAAAAGTTTTCAAAGTTACGTTTTACAACTCTCTTTAGAAGGCACATATAAAGTAAGAATGCGACTGAACGCGGCGACACCTTGGGGAGTTGGCGCCTGAAACACGCCACAACCTGGCGATCGGCTTTCGGCACTTGGCACGGCGCCACAATATCTGGATGATTTTTGAAAGACCATTTTGGATTTACCTAATAAAAAGAGTTGTGGGAGCCAAAATACATCAAGTTTTCACTTCTCGCCATAGTGTTTCATAACGCTCATTCGGTAGGGGGAAGGGTCTTCGAAATACCCACTTGAAATAATCCCCAGGTCTTTTTGTACCAGCCATTTTGTATCGCAGTTACACATATACCGTATTTCTTCTAATAGAACGGCATACCTCCAATAGAACGGCACCTCCAATAGAGCGGCAGGTTTTGGCACGTTTTTGCACTCACGAAAACAATAGAACGGCAGCCTCCAATTGAACGGCACCTCCAATAGAACGACAGGTAGAAATTATGTTGGGAGGGTGCCAAAACACAAAAATCAATCAAAAATGGGTGGTGAGGGCATTCAAAGAATTTAAATAGGTGTTAAATATCAATATGATGTTTTGATTTTAAAATATTGCTCAAGCTCATTGAAAAAAACAAGGCTATGTTTAAAAGAGAAATCTGTGAAAAAATTGGAGAAAAACTAGAACGGCACCTCCAATAGAACGGCAGGTAAAAAAGTTGACAAAAAATAGAACGGCGCTCTTCTATTAGATGAAATACGGTACGCTAGTTTGTGTAGCGATGTATGTTTTTATGTCCCAATTAGGGTTGGAAATAAATCAATTTTTTTGATTTTTTCTAAATCAATTTTTTTTTATTGAATTTTTTTTTAAATCGTCCAAATTAGGGATATAGAGAAAAAATATGCATATGGTAAGTGTCAGACATGTATTGTTATGTCTATTGTGGTCATATTTTGACTGTGGAGTCATGGAATAGCATTGTAAGCAGTGATTTCTTTCAAAAATATCCATTTTACGTCGACTTTTGTCGAATATCCATTTGTCCATATCGCCTTTTGTCGAATGTTTGTGACTTCAAGTGAAGTTCAGCATGGAATAGTCTTTCTTGAAAAAGGTTGTAAAAGAAGGCTAATACATTGACAGTGATGCTACACACTGTAGAAGTATGTGGGAGCACCTTGGCTGGATATTATATACTACACTAGCATATCACGGCTTATTATTACATGGTAAAATGAATAAATGGAAAATTTTACATTAAAAATCCCCAAAAACCCATGAAAACACCACAAATTGTAATATCTATGAGAAATTGCGCGCTTGCGCGCAAAAACAATGCAAAATACCTAGTGCAAGTCTACCAGAAATTTTTCAAATTGATATTTTAAAATTGAAATCAGATTCCCATGTGATTTTAAAAAAAATCAGATAAAAAAAATCAGTTAAAAAAAATCTAGTACCAACCCTAGTCCCAATATACCTAACCTATTTGGTTACCATTTTTGACAATCTAGAAGCGTATTCTTTAGTATCAATTTCCCGAAAATTTCTGACGAAATAATAAACCTCCTCGAAATATCCCCTTAAAATTTCCAGTAAAAAAAATAAACCCCCTTGGGAAATACGTAGTCAATTTTCATCGTTCACAAATGTCAAATCAGCAAATCACCCATATAACCAAATCCGCTCAAGCAAATGAAGTTACTAGAAGTACAGCGTACATCGACTGTCCCAAAATTATTGACACAGTTGACGAATAATCGAAATTTAGAAATAGGTATATACCTAGCCGGAATAGACTGGCGTTTACGCAAGCTACAGTCATGTTTTTTTTTCACTTGGCATAAAATGTACAAATAATACGGCCGTTTAAAACATCATTAAGTAGTAGTAATTTGTCTCATATCATTTTAGCTGTATATGTTGACTAGCAACTTTATCTAGGAGATTTTCAAAAACGCGCTTGTAAAAACGAGTTGTTTAAAAAAATGAGGTCCTAAAAACGTTTCTTTCATCATTATAAAACTGATTTCGGGTACATCAAAGAGTAGATATAACAACGTTAGGCGGCTTCGAAGATTCACTGTCTAAAAAATTCTGGATTATTCGTAAAGGCGAGTGCAATCAGAAGCTCTGATATAATGTTCTCTTCGTTTTAGCCGATAAAAATAAATGCAATAAAAAAGCGTGCCATATAGGATACTCATTCAAGATGTAAAGTGGGTCTCGAATAAAAAAGTTCAAACAAGTTTTCCAGGTTTTCGAGTATTTTATTTAGCCTTGGAGTAAATCGTGCAGCGAAATTTCAATAGTCCACAGAAGTGACATATATCAAGGTCCCAGGGGGTTATCAACTATCAAGAAGTCCATTTTGAGAATGCAAAAATAAGTCCGTTTTGGCGGGCGACACAATCAAAAGATGACATGAAAAATTGAGAAAAAAGTAAAATCGATTAGTTGGCATGACTTTGGGTTTTTATCTGGTTTATGACAACTTGTCAATGTGAGAAAAATGTACAGCAGCACAGTGCACAGAAAGCGCAGCAGCGCACACCAGGGGCAGTCCCAGAGGGTCAGGCCTATTGTGCATGTAAACCCATTACGCATGCAGACTAGGGTTCAAACGGGACCAGTTTTTCGGACCGGGACCGGGATCAGAAATTTTCTAATGTCGGGACTGGGACCGGGACCGGGACTGGGTGGTCGGGACCGGGACTGGCTTCTTTCAATTGTCTCAACACTGGGGTTTTGGGACCGGGACCGGGACAACCACAATCCTAACTTTTTGCCGAACCATGTACCGGGACTGCGGTCCCGTTTGAACCCTAGTGCAGACCCATTATTTATACCTGTGGGGGTAAGAAAGGAGACAGGTGACCCCACCCCAAACAACCCAGCTATCTATATATACCAGAGGTAAAAAATGTGGTCACTTTCCCCTGAACAGCCCCCATGCAAATTACATAGCTATCTAGCTAGCTTAGCACTTTTGAGCAATTTTACCCTAATTTTCACCCAAAGTCACTAATTTTCATACTTTTTATCGATTTTCACCTTTAGAATCACTTGGTCATGCGTTTTATTGCACATTTTTAGCATGCCGGGTATCGTTACATGCGTGCCGTTCTACATGCGTAATGGGTTTACACGGGTAATGGCACAGGGTCGTCCCACCAGGGGTCTCCTAGGGGGGGGGGGGGCTGGGGGGGGGGGGCTGCCCCCCCCCAAATCGGCCAGCTATCTATCTATCCCGGAGGCCGCTCAGCTATCTATCTATCCCGAGGCAAAATTTTCGGCTACTACACCGAAAGACCCCCCCCCCCAAATCGCTCAGCTATCTATCTACCTGGAGTGGTTTTTGAGAAATTTTGCCCCGATTTTCGCTCAAAATCCCCAATTTTCGCACCTTTTTATAGTTTTTCACCTTCAAAATCGTGCTTTCCGGCTATATACATGGTTATATACCTATTTTTAGCCATTTTATACCTACTTTTGGCTACTTTTAACTGATTATTAGCGATTTTTTCCCCTTTCTGCCTTCTTAACCTTGAAAAAGCCTATATATTGTGCCCCCGCCAGCCCCCCCAGAAAATTTTTTCAGCTATCTATCCCTCCGGAGGAGCGATTTGCTATCTATCCAGCCCCCGCGAGGGCCAAAATCCTGGAGACCCCTGCGTCCCACGCCCTGTAAAACGTCAGGTAAAGTGTCAAAAGCCATGGAAAATGCCCTGCAAAAGATGACAACAGGAGTAGGAAAGGGGGGGGGTTACACCCCCCCCCCAAACCGCCCAGCTATTTATCTATCCCGGAGGCCGCTCAGCTATCTATCTATTCCGGAGGCAAAATTTTGGGCTACTATCCCTTAAATCCCCCCCCCCCCAAATCAGCCAGCTATCTATCTATCTGGAGCGATTTTTGAGAAACTATACGTATACCCCAATTTTTGCTCAAAATCGCTATTTTTCATACCTTTATATAGATTTTCACCTCCAAAATCACTAGTTCATGTGTCTAACTGCCTATTTTCAGCTATTTTAAGTACTTTTATGTCCTTATATATTTTTAGCCATATTTCACCTACTTTTAGCGATTTTTCTCCTTTTCCTCCCTTCTATGCCTATATGTTGAAACCCCGCGACCCCCCCTCCCAACCCCCCCAGAAAATTTTTCAGCTATCTATCCATCCGGAGGAGCGGTTTGCTATCTATCCAACCCCCCAGAGGGCCGAAATCTAGAATACCCCTGGATGAAAAGCATGACATTTGACATTTTACAGAGCAACTTACATGGTCTGGGACTGGCACCAGTATACCACCGCAATTTGGTAAACTCAAAAATCTGTTTTGAACACATTTGAACTTACCAGAATAGGGAGTCTGTTAACTACAGCGATAAACAATCATTCATTGTTATAAACTCAAATGTGTTCAATACAGATGTGCGAGTTTCCCGAATACAGTCGGTGTACTGTGTGCGTGGTCACAAGAGAATGCTAACAAACTGACAGTGATGTTTCACACCGTACAAGTATGCACTGCCACATTGGCTGGATATTGTATACTATACCAGCATATCATGGCTTTTTTAACGCAATAACTACTAAACAAATTTCGATGCTTGCATTTTTTTACAAAAAAATGTTGTTTGTTTAAATACCCGCTATAAATGCTGTTAAATTTTTGTAAACCTTTGAAAAAAATTCGGCGCCCCCAGGCAGAGTGCCTACAAGAGACAAATGCATTTTTCCGAAAGTTTTTTCTTTTCTTTTTGGAACAATTTTGATTATATAAACGATGACGTCATGATGGAGTGTTGCATTCGAAAACATGCATGGCATGCGGTCAGCCTCAATGTACCCTAAATCCTCGAATAAGACCCCATGGGAGTTATTTTTTCCTCAGGAAACTTTTCCTCAGGAGTTATTCAAGGGGGGGAGTTATTCGAGGGGGGAGTTATTATTTCCTCAGGAAACTTGGACTTAATTCATTGTATGGATGCAGTATGTAAAATCGTTTAATTCAGGTATTTCACCATCCAATAACAACAAAACAATGTGTATACAGATATTTACACTGTATGCACATTGCGTATCTGCTGTCGATGTCATAGGCTACTATTCTTTTTTAGTTTTGTATTGTATCCTTTTCATCAGAGGGAGCAGTTTTTAAGAGGGGGGAGTTATTCAAGGGGGGGGGGGGGGGTTATTTTTTCCTCACCCCGCCAGCAGGGGGGACTTATTCAAGGGGGGAGTTATTCGAGGGGGGGCTCTTATTCGAGGATTTGCGGTATGTAAAATATTTCCGTAAAGCATAGTCGATTAAGGCTAACTGTCTCTCAATAAAACTGGAAGGAAGGGAGGATAAAATTGCATTCGATGCCATCTCACATTGCACACTCGTGGTTCAACTTAACAAGAGTAAACGGGGGCAGCTGTGCCAAAAAGCCTATACTCGGCCGACCGCCATCATATGTATTTTTATGCCAACATTCCATCATGACGTCATCGTAAATAAAAGAAAAATTGTTGAAGGAAAAAACGTTTCAGGAAAAACATCCGTTTCCTTTTACACGACTCCCCTTTTTATGACATCGTGATATTTTGATGCTGGCGCGTTATCGACTAAGGCAGTTAATTTTTGACGCATACTTTGCGATACACATAGGGGGAATAAATTTACGAAGGGGGAATACAAAAATCGTCACTTCTTGTATCATAAAAAATAGTTAGGTACGTATTTATAAAACAAAGGGAAATTTGTATGTTTACATGAGTGCAATGGAGAATAATTGACAAATATTAAATTAAGATTATGTAATTATGATCATTACCTAGATCATGTAAAATAATAATAAATGTGTACCAATAACTTACAATACGTAAAAAAATTGACAGGAAATAATTGGATAAAGAAAAAAATGAAAACCGATGAAAAATGAAAAAAACTCCAACCCAAAGTTTGAAAATGGGGACGCACCTCTTCATCACTGTCAGCAGAGTCAAAAGCGTCGAATGGATCCGCAGTCGTACTCTCAGAATACTGCGACTGCTGGGGCAATCCCACACCTGTAAATACAATGCCCTTCCAAATGTCTCATGTCATGCAAGTGTCTAAAGTCACGTAAAATGCCCTGCAAAATGGCAAACGTACATTTGCCATTTTGCAGGGCACTTTTCATTACTTTTGACATTCTGCATGACATTTCACATTTTACAGGACACATTACAGGGTGCGGGAATGGCACCTGGTGAGCCGTTGCGATGGGCGCGGGGGCGGCAGCGGCAGTTGTATGGTCGTTTGCGTTGGACACGTCCGAGTGCACACCGGACACGCCCGGGGTCGACTGCGTGTAGGACATCTGCTTTGTTTGACCTGGCAGTTAGGTGTCTCTGACAGGGGTTCAGTATGGGGGGGTTGGGGGGGTTAGCCCCCACCCCAAAATCGCCAGC
Source organism: Sphaerolaimus hirsutus (assembly GCA_964036195.1). NCBI lineage: Eukaryota > Metazoa > Nematoda > Chromadorea > Monhysterida > Sphaerolaimidae > Sphaerolaimus > Sphaerolaimus hirsutus. The sequence goes on from CAXIWS010000356.1 coordinate 14,972, forward strand.
TATCTATCTATCAGGCGCAATTTTTGGGAAATTTTTCCCTAATCTTCACTCAAAATCGCTCATTTTGCTAAATACTCAAAAAAACGCACGTGCGGGCTGATTTGGGCAGGCGGCCGGTTGCCATCAGCGAAGCCATTGTGCCCCGCCGCTGCGGGAGGGGGGCCGGCGCCGTACTGTGCGGGGAGGGGGGGCGGCGGCATGGCCGGGGGCCCGCTGCTCGGCGCCCCGCCATGGCTGTGGCTGCTCGCCGTGGGGCTGACGCTCGACGCCACCTGAGTGAGCACTAGGGTTCTGGCGGCGGTGGTTTACTAGCTGGCGCGTTTTCCTCCAATAACCCCCCCCCCCGTTTAATCCCACCCCCTCAAAATTTCCCTGTGAAAAAATAACCCCCCGGGGTTAATTCGAAGAAATACGGTAAACAAATGCGGGCATGCTCGGCGTTGGCGCACGTAAAACTCTTGTTTATGTCACGCGTTGGTGCAAGCATTTTGGTGTAAATAAAGGATGCGATTTTTGTAAAAAGATGCAAGCATTCATTGTAGTAAATACGGTTATGAATAACGTTAAACAACAAAAACAACAATGATTTCTATCAACCTCTTAACAAAATCGCATCGTAGAATATCATTGAACTGTACGTGAGATTTGTCAAGTCACTGGAGTTATACGTTGACACGTTGAAACTTTTTTCAAAGTAAACGTAAACGTAAAGTATTTTATTTTTACTCACCATTGAGTACAGAAGATGTCAAGTAAAATTTTTTTTGTTTTACGCTGCGTAAACGTAGGTAAACGTAAATACCAGTATTTTTACTCAGGGAAAACCGAAAACAAAAGCAAAAACAGTTTTCAATTTTGTACCTAGGAAGATGTAAAAATGAGTGAAAGTAAAAGCGAGAATCATCAGGCCCCCAAATCGGCAAGCTTTGGCTATTATTCCCCGACCCCTCCCCCCAAGTGAAGAAAGTTTCAAGCGATTATTTCCCAATATGAACACAAACTCGCGAATTTTGCCCAATTTTTACGAATTTCCACCTTCAAAATCGATATTTTTGGCTATATACGTGTTTATACACTTATTTTAGCTATTATTAACATATTTTGGCTCTTTTTGATCTATTTTAGCGATTTTTTCTCTCGCTTTTTGCCTTCTACACCTTGAAAAAGCCTATATCCGCCGCGACCCCCCCCCCCCCAGTAACATTTTCAGCTGGATATTCTTCCGATTTGTTCAGCGATTTGGTATTATCCAGTCCCCGCGAATGTCAAAATCTAGGAGACGCCGGTCTAGATGCCATTCGCGTGCTATACTAACTTTTCGAAATGACGCGCCTAGACTTTTAGAAGTGGACCCCTCAAATATATCATCCTTATCAGATTTTAGGATGGACACATCAACCAAATAGCCCCTTAGTACGCAAAACCCATACAAACCATAGGTTATTGATAACATGTGTCACTTAGCACTTAATCAAGTTCACCTGCAACTTTGTTTTAGTGGGATGCGCAGAAATAGCTCTTCTAAACTTGGTAGCTGCGGCGTACAGCAATTCATGTGTTGACCGACTGTGCCTCAATGGTGCCTTGCGTACCGTGTTTGAGTGTTGTTTGCTGCCATCTTGGTTAACGTGGTATGGTTTGAGTTGATTGTTTGTTGTTGCGGAGTTGTTGTTGTTTTTTTTGGGGGGGTTAGGTTTTGATGGTAATTGAAGTGAAGTGAACCCTCAGTTTCACATATGGAGAATGATAGTAAAACTTTTGATAATAAACTCAAATAAAAATGCGGTGTGTCAGGTCGGGTTTACTTGTCATTTTACATGACATCCTATACAGAGTGGGAGTGGCCTCAGTAGAATCCAATATGTTGCAGGCTTGCAGACTATACTACTGAATAAAAACCAGAAAAATACAACAAAAAAATCATCCAAGAAGGTAAATAACCTTTAACACTATGCTCATGCACAGTTTTGGCAAGTTTACTACGATCTTCTCTAAAACCACCGTCATGGCTAGATTTTTCCTTGTTCAATTTTATAGTTTGCCTATTGTGGATTGAATGATGTCTTGTTAAACCAGGGGCAGTCCCGCACCCCGTAAGGTGTAAAGTCGGTGTCACATGTGATGTAAAACGTCTTGACTTTTGACTTAAAGGATTTGACTTTTGACACTTTGCATGAGAATCAACAAAATTATGACACTTTGCGTGACACTTGACTTAACACTTTACAGGGTGCGGGACTGGTACCACCGCTGCCACATTTCGTGGCACTACCACCGCTGAAGGTCACTCGTCTGCCAGCGCAGATGCTGTCATCAGACTTGACAGCTGGGGGGAATACCAAAAAATATTCCAACCATTTTCAATGCGGCGCCATTGAAAATGGGTGGAAATCTTTATTGTTTATCAACCATGTTTTGTTTATTTTTATCAAAATATAGGATGAACTTCAGTTTTGAGAGCATTCTTTTCACCATCAGTTGATTTGTCACTTTTTATTCTATTAAAAACTGACTATAACCCATTTTATTAAAAACTTAAAACACTGTTCTCACCTTATAACTTTCCTTGAGAACTCAAGAACTCAATTTGATTTGAGAACTGAGTTGAATTGAGAATTTAATTTGAACTCACATTTATCTGCTAACATAGGACACAGCAACCTTTTTTGTCACCTTTCTTAGCACTTGGAACTCAAGCTGTAACCCCAATATTTACTTGTGACAGACTAAACTGGTCACTTTTGTTTTCACAAACACCTCTACTTGTCACTTTACATGTCACTTTACATGTCACTTTCAATAACCTTACAATAGGTAGTATTCATCCTAAAAAGATACACATCCATTGGGTATTTCATTTGCACACGTCAAGACCCCAACTCCAAGCACCAGAACCAATCGTGCCATGCGTATTAGTGGTTGCCAGCCACGCGGACATTTCAGCCTGTTCAGAAACTGCATCGCGCAGACCCCGGGTGAATAACATTGTTACCAATTGGAATGCGGACCAAGTTGAGAGTGGACGAAACTGGTGCAAGGGGAATTATGGGTAGCAGGCTCTGTGCAAATTGTTTTGCGTTATGTTGGGTTGAAAACAGTTTTTGAGAAAACTATTTTATGCATGTAGGAAGGGTTCGGTAAAAATTGATTCTTTTGTTCTTTTTAAGCTGCTGATAAAACAAAATTAGCTTGAGTCAAAATGAAATCATCTTAGAGGAAACTTAAAGCTATATAAAATAATATAAATAGTGTACTGTTCAGCCTTCTGTTCTAATGTAATTAACGTTGAGCTTTGGAAAAGCATGAAATTTGTTTAGCATCATTTAAAAAAGTAATTAATTTCTTATATTTGCTTGCCGTGCTTATCACACTGAGAATAAGAATGGAAATTGTCAGGTGTGTGTTACTATTTTGGAAGTATATAGTGTGTGTGTCTGAATAGGGCCATCTCCACAAACCACAAGCTGACAAGAAAGCTCTAAGACACAATTAAATTTGTAATTTAAAATGTTAGTCACTCGCAAAGACGTATCCAGGTGGGCCTGCACCTCCCGGGAAATGCAACTTTTACTAAATTTAGTTACCTATATGCCAAAATTTGCCCATACGCGCTACGTCCCTGGTCAGTCGATAGTCACGACCCTCCACTCATTTGCAACTTTTCCACTGGAATTGGCCCCAGTTTCAGTATTTTAAAATAGTGAATAAAATACTTACATCATTAAATCTCTTGGGCATGATGTTGTATAAAATATGATGCATTTGAAATCTAGTACCTACATTTTTCTCGTGAAATACAGTGTTAGAATTCAATCCATACAGACACAGCTGGCACCACATTAAAATGTGAAAAAGCGTTAACTTGAAGGCATTGAATGCTATACAAAGAATGCTACCGTATTTTGATGAATGAAGTCATGCTAGAAATTGTTCACCCGATTAACCCAAGGTGAGACCACTGTTATGTAATTTAAAAACATATGAAATGGTTCTTGTTATTCAGATGGGATACGGTAGATTCAGGGGTCTCCTAGGGGAGGGGGGGCTAGGGGGGGCAAATCCGCCAGCTATCTATCTATCCCGGAGGCCGCCCAGCTACCTACGTATCTGGAGCTATTTTTGAGAAATTTCGCCCCAATTTCGCTCAAAATCGTTAATTTTCATACCATTTTTTAGTTTTTCACTTTCAAAATCACGGCTTTCGCCTATCAACATGCTTATATACCCATTTTTAGCTGATTTTAACCTGTTTTTAGCGATTTTTCCCACTTTCTGCCTTCTATGCACTGAAAAAGCCCATGTATTTTGCTCCCGCGAGCCCCCCCTCCAGAAAAAAATTTCAGCTATTTATCTATCTATCCGGAGGAACGATTTGCCATCTACCCAGTCTCCGCGAGTGCCAAAATCTTGGAGACGCCTGGCCTGGGTATATTTACTTATTGATTTGTTATTTCGAATCAAGTCTACTTTTTTACAAAATCAATTTAATAAAACGTTAAGATGAAATGTGTTAAATGTTAAACTTTCAAAATATGTTAAATATGTTAAAAATATAATTTCACATTTGATTACAAAATTTCATCAATTTAAAATCCTACCCCGGAACGATCACATCTATCCTTGAAAATCAGGTAGCGAAAAAGTCTTTAAAAAGTTTAATGTCTCAGAACAGTTCATAAGTTGACCAGCGCACGCGACTCCATTATATTCATTTCTCCCATTGACACAGTAACAAAAGATCTATTCAGACCTGGCTTGATAATGTGTTAGCAGTGAGTAAAGTGGCCTGTGTACAAGAGCTAAAAGTGGAAGCTTGGCATGTGATTAGGGTTCAAACAGGATCCCGATCCCGAATCCCAAGAAATTTCGGGATTTTGTGGTCCCGATCCCGATCCCGAAACCTCAATCCCAATACCGATCCCGAAGTTTGAAAAAGCCAAACCCGATCCCGATCCCGAAACTTTGAAAATCCCAATCCCGATCCCGAAAAAATACCCCAATCCCGATCCCGGCAAAATTCACAGATACAATAGGAAATGCCAGAAATGACACTTTTAAAGGACCATTTTGTATGTAGTTTGCGAAAATTTTGCGCGCAAGCGCGCATGTCTCCACCTCCCTCTATATCTCGATTGCGTGGGCATGGACACCACTACAAATGGACTCAATACAGTGCACATTGGTATAGTTTAAGGTTAATACACATGCATATATGGTAGAAGGTGGTGTGAATGACAATGTCAGGGAGCCCATCGAGCAGTACCTAAATGAATCTATAGCATTGTTTTGGATGCCAATTTTATCCAACGTTTCTGGCATCCATTGTTTTTGGTGTTTTGGGCTGTTTTGTGAAATGTCAGGAAAAAACACCTAAAAACCAATTTTTAGGCCTAAATGCCGATCCCGAAAATACGCCAATCCCGATCACGATCCGAAAGGTCAATCCCGATCCTGATCCCAAAATCTCAAAAGCCAATCCCGATTCCGATCTTGATACCGAAAGGCCAATCCCGATCCCGAAATCTCAGAAAACCGATCCCGAAAAGTCAATCCCGTTTGAACCCTACATGTGATTGGGGGTGCAATGGCGCCACGGCCAGAGGGCTCCCACACACTAGTTGACATAAAAAATGTCAACTAAATTCAACTAGATTTTGGTTGATTATCTGATTTTCAACATTTCTATGTGATATAGCATAGGCTGCGAGATCCCGTTTGAACCCTAGGAGCCCCCGTCAAACCTTACACATATTTACAATCAAACCTGGCGGCAAGGCACATTTCAATATTGATCAAGCAAAGTATGCGCCCGAGGCAAGGGCGCCACCAAATATCCATTGTGGTTCAAACGTATTTACGTTTACTCGATAAATAAGTATACTCGAGTACTGCGAAATACGTTTACGTTTCCTCCGGAAAAAACAGTGGTACACACTTACTCGGGTCAAAAAGTACACGGGTACAGAAAACGTAATTGGAAAAATTGGGGTGCAAAAAACACTCAAACTAATTGAAACGGCTGCAAAAATGGCAGCGGAGATCATAGAAGTTGCGATAGGTAGGGAAAGCGACGACTCTCACTTTTACTCATTTTTACATCTTCCTAGGTACAAAATCGAAAACAATTATTGCTTTTACATTTTCCCTGAGTAAAAATACTGGTATTTACGTTTACTCACCTTCAGCGTAAACATAAAAAATTACATTACGTTTTCTGTACTCAAGGGTGAGTAAAAATAAAATACCTTACGTTTACGTCTACTTTGAAAAAGTTCAGTACTTTAAACAACTCTGGAAATATCTTGTCGCAAGCAAACAAAAAGCAATGATGCTTTTAGAAAAAACTACACTAAATATTCTCGGCGACGCGTGAACTCAATAAATAAAATATAAACTCAATTTGTGCAGCGTAATGCCTGGAGCATTAATCATTGAGATAATACACAGCAGGAATGTTTCTTTCTGTTAGAATTCTAATTATTTGATTTTTACCGTGTAGCATAGGCGCTCCACACGGTGGTTGACGCTACTTTTTAGAAGTCGATTGAGTCAACTCAGAGTCAACTGTTTGAAGTATAACTATTTTTAATTTTTTACCTGTGTTGATTAGGAAATATTGAGAAGTCGATTGATGTAGAATGAAAGAAGGGGATTTTTTGGATACATATTGTAAATGGCTCAGAGTCAATTGAATTTTTGACCAGTTGACTCTGAGTTGACGCTAATTTTGGCGTCAACTAGCGTGTGTGGGACCATACTTACTCAGAGGGTTACATGCTCTACACTGAATGCTACCGTAGTAGCGACTGTAAAGCGCCATGGAAATGGCGCCAGGCTTTTAACGCCAAAGAACAAAGCGGCGGCCATGACGCTTGACGCCAATTTTGCATGGTGCTAGGAAAGGAACCAAACGATTTGTGCTGGCGCTTGGCGCCAGCGCCAAATCAAAAAGCGCCATGGCGCCTGGCGCCAAAATTATGGCGTCAAGGCGCCTAGCACATTTGCAACACTATACTGAAGTTTAATGAAAAGAATTTTTTTAATAAAAATTGTTCAATCAAAGGTTTTTTAATATATTTATGAGCTCTGCAAATCAGTGCTGTCAGCTAGTGCATGTATGCCCATTCATTATTTGAACAGGATATGGTAGATTCCAGTGCTAAGAGTATCGCCATCAGTATCAGACAATACCTAACTCACTAAACTCATTTTTGACGTGTACCTATTTACACAGTGTCTTTTAACCTGAGTTACCGTACTTCTTCTAATAAGGGGGTGGGTCTCCAATAGAATGGCATCTTCAATAGAAGGTACACTTTTTGGGTTGTATGGTGAGACGATAAAAATATAAGGGCGGTCTCCAATATAACTGTAAAGAGCTGATGTAATTGTGACAAATGAATTAAAAAAATACATAAATAATGTTAGCGGATGCTGTTATAGGTAAGTGGATTTTGCCAATTGATTTGGTGCTATTATACGAAAAAATATCGAATGAATACAGCAATTTGAATTAACACTGAATGAATCTGTGAAACACTTTGAAAAACGCTGGCAGAACAGAAAAACATTGGTTGAAAAAATGACGAAAAAATAGAAGAGCGAGTTGACGAAAAAATAGAAGGGCAGCTTCCAATAGAACGGTAGGTGTAAAGTTGACAAAAAAATATACAAGCGACCTTCCGTTAGAAGAAATACGGTATATTACCCGCATTCAACTCCCTTATTGTGTGGCTAAATGTATGCAATTTCAAGCCATTATTTTATCAGCATGACTTCAGCACAAAATGGCCCTGCACATATGTACTATTTAGTTGACAAGGACACCAAGTATCAACTGGTGCCCATCCCAATTCAGAGCTTACTCACGAGCCCACCAACGACGTTCGAATGCAAAATTGTAGAATCACGTTGTAAGTGAAGCTGGTATTGGAAAACATACTGCAGTATGTACAAGGCCGGCAGTAATATAAACACCTTCCCGATCAAGTCCGGCCCCCTGGTTGTGGGAGGGGTGGAAAGCTAATACTTGTGGGGTATATAGGTGCAACCCCCCACTACCCCTCATAAAAAATGGGGCAGCGGCGACTCAGTATAGAGGGGGTCGCTGTATATGTGGAAAAAAATTGCAGCAATTTCACTGTCCCGCACAGGTCCGACCCCCAGTTTATTTCTTACGCTAAGGCTTGAAAAAAGGCGTCAGGCGCCACTAATGCCACATGAAAATGGCGCTAAGTGCTACAAACCTTCTTAAATGGCACCAGTGCCATGGCGCCATTCCATCACTAATCCCGATGCCTCAATATTTATTCCCTATCCCAAACCCTAAATTTTAAAAGGCAATTTTCGCTGTTATTTTGACAAACTTGACACGTTGGTTTAGGGTGTTTTATAGAGGAAAGTTTAAGGTTCCAAGTTGCGTAAAGAACTATACCCCAAAAATGCATCCATTAGAAAATTTACTTGGGTTAAACGCTTGGCGCCATTTTCGCTGACGCCAATTTGGCGCCATTGTTTTGGATGGCGCCGGAAATGGCGCCAAGATGCCGGGATGAATTGTCATATTTGTCCATATTCAACTGCTTTTTCGGTCTCTGAATGATGTCATTTAGTTGATATTTCACACACCTTTGTAAAATTTTGCCAGCATTGCAAGTTTGGGTTTACGTTGATTGTTGTATGCCATATTAACTGCAATCTTCATAAATATATAACAATTGGAAAAATGTTAATCTAAAATGTTTTTTTAACAGCCCTTACATAATTGATTACCTATTTACAATGCACTGTATTTGCATGAAATACCCTTGCTGGGGGGTTATTATTTCCCCAGCTTGCTCAAACCTAGGGGTATTAATGGGGGGTTTATCCTAGGAAACACTGCAGTTGCATTAGGAAGGGGCTGGGCGCACCACTACATACTTAGCTGTATACTATATTTGCTTTAATAATTCCGCTTGGAAATTATTTTCTTCTTATTGTTTTCTTTCTGACTGGAAATTATTGTCTTCTGACATTCTTCAGTGGGAACTATGTAACAAGGGGAGGAATTATTTAAACAAATACGGTATATCTATAGACTTTAAGCGATGAATAGATACCGTATTTCCCCGAAATACCCCCAGGGGGGGGTTATTTTTTCATAGTGCAAATGTTGCAGAATTTTTTCGAGGGAGGGGGTCTTGCTAGGAAGTATGGTATATAACATTCACAATAAAATGAGTTTTGTAGCTTGTGTCACCATCAGAAATATGGTACAGCATGTTGCTCTTCTATAAACGCTTCTATACAGGCTGAAGTAGCGAATTTTGTGGTACTGGTTAGGGTTGGGACGATATATCGTATCGAATATCGAATATCGGATATCGACTATTTTTTCATATCGAATATCGAATATCGATATCGAAAATTTTGAAAAAATATCGAATATCGATATCGAATATCGACCATTTTTTCGATATTTTTCGATATTCCTCCCTTCCCTGGCCTGACTTGAAATGTGCCAGGAATGGCACTGTTAGAAAGATATTTTGTTGGTAATTTTCAAAATTTTTGTGCCCAAGCATGTCCTTGTCATCACATGACAGGTATGTCCATTTCAGCATTTGCAAACACCTCGCATGCTGTGCAAATGCACTCATAAATGTCCACGTCAATGTATGTGCCATTTTCCTGACTGCATCGGTCAGATTTGAGGGGGTGGGGAGATTTTATGTTCATTTTATGTAAATTTGTATAATCTACTTTTTAGTAAGGAGATGATTAACTATGTTTGTGACCAAATGGAAATAGAATATGACACTCAGATAAAAATAACAAGTAACAAAAGTAAAATATCGAAATATCGAAAATATCGAAATATCGATATCGAATATCGAGCATATTTTCATATCGAATATCGATATCGAATATCGAGGGTCCATATCGTATCGATATCGAATATCGAGTTTCAGAAAAAAATATCGAATATCGAATATCGATATCGAAAAGTCGTATCGTCCCAACCCTAGTACTGGTCTAGGGATGGATAAAAATCTAATCTGATTTTTTCAGCACCCCGATTCATTTGAAAGATCGTTTTTAAAGGGCTAAAGATCTAAAAAAAGCGGACCAGCTACTGTGATAAAAAAAACGCTTGCCAAAGCTATACTCGAGAGCCAGCTTTGAATTGGGATGGGAACCAGTACGCATTCTGTGCGCTCGTCAACTGGCGTGTGGCCAATAACCCGACTGTCACACAGCGAGCACACCGGCTCTTGAATTCGCATACCTGAATAAAAGCGATATTGCGAAATCAAAACTTGCAAAATGGAAATTAATAAAAGCGTTTAAATATAAAAGCATGCATAAAACTATTGCACAAATTGTGTAACTTTTTCGCAGAAACCTTTCGCTTTTTGCAAAGCCGTTTTTGGATACATGCGAGCATAATGGCTTGTATTGTCAATAAAATACGTGTACGTATATTCAGTTCACGCACAGCTGTGGTGACATATCTCTGCAAAACCAGAGCAATGCTTGACTCGGGTGACACATTTCTTGACTGCGCTATTTACGATTTTATTTACCGGATTCGGTAGATACCGCACCGGAATGTTTTATAGGGCGCACCGGAACTTATGCTGGGAGTTGGATCTAACACCGGGCGGGCATGAATATGGCACGATTCACTTATGTATTCAAAAACGGAGGGATTGGAGTATAATTACTTGATAGATATTGCGATACATGCAGATCTTCACGAAAAAGATCACGAAAAATCCGAATGGACATTTCACCTAGGTCACATTGTAAAGTAACGGTAAAATATTATTTGTTGTCTTCGCATGTACTTCAGTGTATGCTTTACTGATTAATAAATGCATCACCTTGCACCGCCACTTGTCAGGGACGTATCCAGGATTTTTGAGCGGGGGGCTGCTTGTTTACTGAGGCCGGCGAGGGGGGGGGGGCTCAGCCCCCCCCCCCTAAAATTTTAGCTACATAGCGGCGGAATGGCGCCATGGCGCTGGCGTCATTAGTATACGCCACGCCATGGGTCCATTGGCGTTCGCGCCAGCGCCATGAAACGCTGTATATGTATGTAAATATACATACAAAACAGCAAAAAGCACAATATTGAGTGTATTTATAACGATTTGCGGTCACATGGAGCAAATCTGATGATAAAAAATCTTGTCTGGTGAAGAATGCGCGCTTGCGCCCAAATTTTTTTACTCTGACGTTGAAAAAGTCACATTTTCCGGTCACTTTCTGGTGTCGACCCGGGAGGGGGGGCTGCAGCCCCCCCGCCCCCCCTGGATGCGGCCCTGCCACTTGTTATATACAGTACAATCCAGTGATTCTAGACCATGCAAGCGTGGTTCACCTGGAAGCTTCACAACGATATTTAAAACATTCGATTTTCATACCAAAGACGTAACAGTGTATTGCTGATACAATATTTTACATTGACGTATTCACAACAATAATTAATCCATACTTTAACATAAATCTAGCACTATGCTCAACATTGGCACGCTTCCAACGTGAGACATAAATAGCGCGCGCGTCATGCCACCGATACCGCATCTGTCACTTGCAACCTCCCCAATGCAGCCAAAGACTTGACACTTGACACAATCAAAAAAGACCCCCAAACGAACGGAGACATAACTCATGGGAAAGAGCCCCTTGTGTCCGTGCCGGTTGACGCCCTGCCACCAGCCGGCGCCCACATCCTGCCGCAGCACCGTCACCCGCTCGCCCGCCTGCAGCGCGATCTCTCCTGCGCCAGGGGGTGTATTTGAGGGGGAGGGGGAGGGCTTATATTTGAGGGGGGTTGGGGTTGTATTTGAGGGGCGTTGGGGTTGTATTTGAGGGGAGTTGGGGGCGAGTGGGGGTGCATTGTTTTTTATAGAATTGGCGAGGGTGTTTGGGGCTTTTCTTTTGCTTTTTTATTTCAAGTTTTTAGTTAATACCTGATACTTTTTTATTTTTAATTAAACTTTTTAAACGGTACAAATATCCGGGTTAGCCGAAAAACATCGGGGGTTTTTAACTTCAAGGCAAACAACAGTGGGAAAAAACTATAAAAGTAATCAGAAATAATGCAGACCTGACGACGGCTCCGGCTCAAAATCATACAATGCCTCTGCCTGCGATTTTTTTCATTTTAAAACTTCCGTCACATCAGAGCTTTCCGTACAGGGGGTCAACTTAATTTTACTTATTACTTATAGCACTTAGAATTTTACTTATAGTATTTCTTTTTCCGGTGAACCCCCCCCCCCCCCACAAGAGCTCCAGCTATTTAACTATTTATCCCGGAGCAAAATTTTTGCTTACTATCCCTCGAGTCGAACCCCCACTTCTCCCCCCAAAAAATCAACCAGCTACCTATCTATCTCTACTCAGCGAGTTTTGAGAAATTATTTCAAAATTGTTTCAAAATAGCCTTTTCCATACCTTTTATAGTTTTTCACCTTCACAATCACTATCGTGATTTTTCAGACTAAAAATTCACTACATTCATGTGAATCATTTCCTATTTTCAACAACTTTTGGGCATACATATGCCCATATACCGATTTTTAATCATTTTCACCAATTTTAGCCACTTACGCTCTTTCTCCTTCTACACCTTGAAAAAGTCTATATGCCCCGCGAGACCCCCTCCCCAAAAATTTTTTTTTCAGCTGTCTATCCCTCCGGAGGACCGAGTTTACTACTTATTTGAACCCCCGTAGGAGCCCAAATATACTGGCCCCGTTTAAAAACATGTTTAAAAATTCAATGACATGAAAAAAACGAACAATTATCACCATCGTGTCATCTCATTTTTGGGCGGTAGGACTGATTAAAATAAACATAAAATGGGGTTCAAAACACATTTGAGTTTAGTAAGAATTCAATGGGAAATATTTTAATATGTGTAGTGTTAATTATTAAAATTTCGCGGCATCTCAACTTTTGTGATAAATCTCAATCAGAATAGAAATTAGAATAATCTCTGTAAATCGGACAGGAATTTTTTCATAAATTAGAGAAATAAAATCGTTTTTCTGAATCAAATTTCACAACTAAGAATATATCTAACAGAATGGTCAAGAATTTCTACCTATAAAATAAATATTCTAAAAACACTACCTTAAATATTTTTCCATACAATCAAAATCGCAGGTAAAATTTTCCTCCAATTTACACGTGGAAAATTGAACGAAATTGCCCGTGCAAAATATAGGTAAACCCGGGCGAAAAACTTAACTTTACTGGGGTGAAAATCGATTTCATTCAACTAAACAGTCCGGGGAAACCAGATGGCACGCTTCAATGAAAACGGCATTAAAACACAAATTTATGCGAGGCATGTATTTAGATAAGCTGTTTGTTTTTTGAAAGGCCCAGCGCAGTTGTTTTTTAGAATGCATTTATGTAAAAGTATTTACTTGTACCCTAAAAGCGCAGAAATTAGGTGAATACCTACTCGGATAGTCTGAAACTGAGTAGAAAAGTATCCATACTGTTGTTTTCTGCAGTTGGAGGTATCTGCACTCTCAGACTTTTTTTACGGAAAATGGAAAACAGAAAGGTCAAAAAAAATTTCTGCCGGAAAACGGAAAGGAAAAAAATTTTCACTCAGCGGAAAACGGCAAAACGGAAAGCAAAATTTTCACGGAAATGGAAAAAAAGAGAAATTTTCATAGAAACGGAAAAAAGAGCGAAATTTGCATGGAAATGGAAAAATTCTCTGGCTTTGATTGTGGTAGCTGTACATTCCACAACTATGGATCATGCCAGTAACTTCACTTGTAGTTCAAGCTTAACTAAACCAACAAAAAATCATCAAAAGGTGGCAAACGGAAAACGAAAAAATGGGCCGGAAAAACGGAAACGGAAAGGTAAAAAATTTCAGCTGCCGGAAAACGGAAAGGTAAAAATATTTCAGCTGCCGGAAAACGGAAAGGTAAAAATATTTCAGCTGCCGGAAAACGGAAAGGTAAAAAACTTTCCTTCGGAAAAACGGAAACGGAAATTTGACACCCTAGCAGGGGTATCTTGAATTTTGACCCTCCGAGTGGTTGGATAGATAGCAAATCGCTCCTCCGGAGGGATAGATAGCTGAAAAATTTTCTGGGGGGGGGTTGGGGGGGGGTTTGGGGGGGGTTGTGGTGGTTCGATATATAGGCTTTTTCGGGGCATAGAAGGAAGAAAAGGGAGAAAAATCGCTAAAAGTAGGTGTAAAATAGCTCAAAATGGGTATACAAGAGCATATAGTACTTAAAATAGCTGAAAATAGGCAGTTAGACGCATGAACCAGTGATTTTGGAGGTGAAAATCTATATATAGGTATGAAAAATAGCGATTTTGAGTGAAAATTGGGGTATAGTTTCTGAAAAATCGCTCCAGATAGGTAGATAGCTGAGCGATTTGGGGGGGGGGGGGTTAAGGGGGTAGTAGCCCAAAATTTTGCCTCCGGGATAGATAGATAGCTGAGCGGCCTCCGGGATAGATAGATAGCTGGGCGGTTTGGGGGGGGGTAACCCCCCCCAACCCCCCCCCCCCATTCGAGACCCCTGCACCCTAGTTGGAATCAATAAAACTCGGGGAGAAACAACCTATTAGCAAATTTAGCCAACACCACTTAGCTACTTTACTTAACATTTTTTTCCAGTAGCCAAGCAGATCTGTTTAAAATGACCAAAAAATGTGCACAAAACCACAATCAAGGAGGAATTTGTAATGCCATTTTTTGTGTGCAAGCATGCGATTTCACACGCAAATTACCATTACATAGTGGTGCCATTGGTTTTGTGCCATTTTCATGCTAGTGCGCAATAATGGCAGCCACACACTGTGTTCATGTGTGTAAACTGGTTATGTCACTGTCTGGGGTGTGTCGGTGCACAAGTAGCAAAAGTAGTAGAAGGGCGCCATTGTGCGGCTGGCGTTGGCGCTCTAAAATGGCGCCATTCCATCACTAATCATGTGTATATTTGATGTTTTTGGAGGGGGGGTCACAGGAGTTTAATATATGGGGTTTTTCAAGCTTTAGAAGGAAAAAAGGGACAACAATCGCTAGATACATATGTAGATATCTGGAGCGTTTGGGGGGTAACCCAACCCTCCCCCCCATACTGAACCCCTGCAGTGCCCATGAAGACCCAGTGCTCAATTATGGGGGCCGTACCTGAGCACCAGGTCTACATTATCACCGGACATTGTTACTTGTGCACCGGGTTTACTTGTACACTGGTCCTGCGCCGACAATGTCAACTCAGATTTAAGAAAACCCTGTACAAGGCTGCACAGCGTTTCATACTGTTTTGTGCAAGCAGTTTACCAAAATGGTCGAGCAGTTCATAATGGTAAACTAGTGCGGGCACATTGAACCACCCCCTCCCCAAAAATTTTTTAAAAAAAATTCAATCAGTGGGGAGGAGCTATTTGCGACCTATAGCAGCCCCGCGACGGTCAAAATCGTGGAGACCCCTGACGCTAAAGAGCTGAAAATCTACCAGACCATCCGCCAAGGGTAACTGCCAAAAGTATTGGAAAATGGCTTATAGAAAAAGTCAAAAATGCCCATCGAAAAATGGCACAAGCGCCATGTCATCACGGAACTGAAATGTACTAAAATGACTGAAACTCACGAATGTAGGCATGCAAAGAACATGCGGCTATACTGCGAAAGATTACGATCACAATATTCGGAAAACTTGTCGTTTTTGCATTTATTCTGTTTACACCACACGGGCGAATTTCCGAGAACAAAATGGTTTAGACAATGAATCACTCACGCGAAATGACGCAACGCAAAATATTTAGGCAACAAAAATACCGCGTGCATTCTCTCTCATTTTCTTCTCTCATTTTCAGAAATCACAATGCAAGGAATTAATCATCTTCGATTTTCGCAAAGGGCACTAAAAAATTTTACACGAATTACGACGTCAGAAATTTCATTTAGATAAAGTTTTACCTGCACCAAAAGAAATTAATAAATACATCACTGATCCCTCAAGTGAACAGGTGACAAGAAAAGTCAGAAGCAGAGTTGTTAAAGTACCGGACTTTTTTCAAAGTATACGTAAACGTAAAGTATATATTTTTTACTCACCCACTGTGTACAGAAAGCGTAAAGTAATCTTTTTACTTTTACTCATGGGTAAACATAAGTAAAATACTTTTCCCTTCAGAAAACGTATTTTTGAGTATTTTTGGAAAATTTCGGCCCAATTTTCACTCAACATCACTCGTTTTCATACCTTTTTGTCCATTTTGACCTTCAAATTCACAAGTACATGTGTTATGTGCCTTTTTTAGCAATTTTTTGGTTTTTCTCCCCCTTTTTCCCATCTATTTCTTGAAAAAGCCTATAAAACGTCTATCTTAAATACGTATTCTGTACTCAAGTACTTTCAAAAAGTATACGTAAATGCGAGTACAGCTACTTTTTTCAAAGTATGCGTAAACGTATTTACCCAGTACTCGAGTATACGTACTTTTTGAGTAAACGTAAATACGTTTTAACAACTATGGTCAGAAGTTGTAAGTCAATTGAATTCCTAGAAATACCCCCTTTATTCCTTATTCTTGTAAAGCATTTACTTTTTACTCACCCTCTTCGTACAGAAAACGTAAATCAATGTTTTGACTAAGTGTGACCAAAATACTTTTTCCCGGCAAGTGTAAAAGTTGAGTATTTTTGAGAAATTATGCCACATGGTCACTCAAAGTGGCTAATTTTTGATACGTTTTGCCCGTTTTCACCTTCAAATTTTTTTCTTCCATTTTCAGTAGTCTTTGGCTACATGTGCTTAACTCTTTATATACCCATTTTTGTATATACCGTTTTAAGCTTTTTCTCCCTAATTCCTCGTTTATGTTTGAAAAAGCCTACCTGAAATACGCTTTCTGTACTCGAGTACATGCAAGAAGTATACGTAACAGCGAGCACAGGCATGTCAAACTTTTTCAGACCAAACAGAAATGTATTCAATCAGTACTCGGGTGTACGTATTTTTCGAGTAAACGTAAACACGTTCCAACAACTAGGCACGCACCTCTCTTGCCACTTCTGGAAATTGTCCCAGGTGGTAAATATTTTTATGAACTATCACAGGTTATGAGAAGAATTGAAACAAAAACCACATACCTAGGTAAATATTTTATTTCCGAATAAATGTTTTGGGAAAAATTGACGGAGCTTCCTAATTTAAATATTTAGTCCTAGATTTGAACCAGTAAAAACAGCAAAAACAAACAAATCCAATAAATGAACAATAAAATGCTGGGCGTAATCAAAATTCACAACAATTTGAACAATAAGCTAAAATCAAATTCCCACAAAATATGCACACAACCAGATCAGACGCGGAAGTACTGGGGGCTGAAATGGTTTAAAAAACCCGCAAAACGGCGCCAATCCTTAGTATTTATACTCAGCGGACCGCAAAGCATGCGTCCAAAATTACTTATGTCTAGTCGATAACGCGCCAGCAGTATATAGCCCACGTCAGCCGCACGGTTTCAATTGGCTCCCAACCCGCCAATTTTGGATAAAAACTGCTCAAATTTGGTATGGAGGGGTATCTTGCGATATGAAACCGTGCACTTAACACAACAATAAATGGGGTACATTTATTTACCCCCATACCAAATTTGAGCAGTTTTCATTCAACATTGACGTGACGGGAGCCAATTGAAACCGTGCGCCTGTCGTGGGCCACCCGGTACTTATGCACGCACGTTCACAAAAATATTCAAAAAGAAAAAAAGCGGAGTCGCGTACAAGCGGCAAGTTTTTTTTGCTGAAACGCTTTTTTCCTTTTTTGAGCAACTTTGGTTTCATAAATGATGACGTCATGATGCAGTGTTTCCTTTAGAAAAAAAGCATGCGTTCCGCGGAGTAGATATCATTGATATGAAACGCCAGTTTTAGCACAGTTGCGCCACAGCGGTATTTTTGGCGCTAGCGCCGTGGATCTATACACCATTAGATGGGACAAAACCACCGTTCGATATTCGACATTTTTCTGAATTTTAGATATCCGTACTCCGAAAAATGGTGACTTCTGAAAAAGTGCTTGGAAATGGTGCTTGTAAATATCAATGGCGTTACAGCAACGTGTCTATGGGGTTTCTATGCAACGTGTCAAGTCAAGAGTTTGATCCCAATCAAGAATATTCCGAAAAATATTAGAATCGACCGGAAAAAACATATCCCATTTAAGACCGATACCAATGATGAACAAAAATAGCGCTAAGGAAGCAAATACCACCCAAAAGTAAAATATATATACAAAGATAAATAGATCATCCATCCCACAAAACTCAGAAAACATTCTGATCAACGGTATTCTGATTTGCGCCAAAATAATTCGACAAATTTGGCTGATTACCGTAATTCTGCTGGCTACCGTAATCCGTCTGGTGTTTCTGGCTACCGTAATCGTTCACAGTATTCATTACAGGCTGACCCTGTGATGTCATGTATCGATAAGTAGCTTCGCTGTGCGTCGCCACCGAGGAACCCTGAGAATTTATAATTTTTCGTTTACAAGTAACCAAAACGTGAGAATAAAAATGATGTTGTCCGAAAAAATTGCTGGATTTTTGTATACCCGTGTTTCCTCGAAATACCCCGAGGGAGTTTATTTTTTCAGAGTGGAAATTTTGAGGGGATTTAATCGGGGGGGGGGGATATTTCGAGGGATCTCGCCAGAACTTTTTTGAACTCCTTGCACTCATTCTTTGTTTTTAACGTAAGTGGACGCTAAGAAATGCAACAATAACCGACTTATATAAGCGTATATAGACTAAATATACCGTATATCCTTGAATAAGACCCCCCCCCTTGAATAACTCCCCACCCTTGAAAAACTCCCCCCTCAAAAACACTGACGAAAAAATAAATCCCCCCTTGAATAACTCCCCCCTCAAAAACTCTGACGAAAAAATAACTCCCCGGGGGACTTATTCGAGGATATACGGTATAAGACTTTGCACTTATTTCGGGTGGCATTTTTCATAAGGTCGCTCAGACTTGGGTATTTCGAGGAGGGTTATACCCGAAAATATCGAGAATGGTCAAATGAGTGCATAAAACACATATTTACGTTGAATGACACCTCATGTAGAGAAATTCTGCTATTCAAAATTGCCGCCCAAGAAAAACAGCAACATATTAACAAACAACAAATCTTCAAACTTTCTAAAGTACAAACAAACATTGATCTCATGCGCCTGGGTCAGCCGGCTGAGACCGTTCTGTCCATGAGCATCAACACGTTGTTCTTGTTTCAAAGCTGGCTCATTGCCAACACGATTCGCAACTTCTGCGCTACCGTAATCCTCCTGAATATCGTCATTCTGATCGTCAGGTTCAGATTCATCCTCGGAAACATTTTGGCCCATTGCCAACAATCTTCGTCGATATTCTTTTATTTTTTGGTCCTGATCAGCCAACAACACCAGCAGGTCTTCCTGTTCCTTGCGAATTTCACCCAATTCAGATTCCTTTTGCGTCAGGGTGTTTTTCTGCGCGGGGTGGTAAATTACATATTTGTGAAATTTGGTGTGTGGTTGTATTTATTTGGTATTTGGTATTTGGTTGAATTTTGAATAGTTGTCGTGTACAAAAGTTTAGAAACAATGTTTTTCACATCGGCAAAATATTTTTATACGTAAACAATATCTATCTGTTATTTACAACATTTTTGTGACAATTATTGCTCCCATCCTTGGCAAATATTCAGACTTCAATAAAAAACCTTTGAGTTTTACGTAAAAATTACAATAGTGGGCACATAAACCGAATTCAAATAAATTTACTCGGGTTTGAACGGGGAAAATTTTTTTGAGCGCTTGGAGAAACATAAAAAGTTCCATTTGGATCCAAGGTTCCATTTAATTCCATAAATTGAATTAGTTAAATGATATTTATGTCTCGTTGTTTATTCTCGGTTTCGAAGAGCAATTCTACCTAATTCGAACCCCATTTATGCCAAACCATTTTTTCTCCATCATGCTGCGCCTTCTCATTAGCAATTTGTGCAGTCTGCTTTTGGTTGTCCAATTCCATTTGGATCTGTGCCAAACGCATTTCCAGGCCCGCTGATCGCTGTTTCTCCTGGGCACATCACCTCTTGAGAAAATATGAAACTTGAAAAACTAAACCCAACAATTAGGGTTATGGTCCACTTCGTTTCAGAGATACATTAGAACAAATTTGTCAGGAAAATAATAATTTTAATATCGACCACCTGCTATAATAAGTGCATGAATCGACTACGAGAAACGCGACACGTAATGACGCGACACGTGCTGCCGAAGAGCAACCCCATACAAAATCGAAGTTTGATTCCAAAAGTGCAACGGTGCATTTCCGAAGTTGTTCAGGTAGAGCTATATGGATGCATATTGTATCCATATTTATATCTGAAAATTTTCGATCGGCTTTTCAATAGTGTATATATCTTTAGATTTCTCCATTAGAATAATATTTCACTTTTAACTTTATCGTTTGGTTTGTTATTTTAAAAATTTCCACTGAAACGTGTGAACATAACTTCCCATACACTACGTGGAGGAAGAAATAATTTATACAACAATGTCGACCTAATAAAATGTTCCAGAAACGGCAGAGTAACTAGAAAATCTAAAAGTGTCGGAAATTTGAGGACATATGCACTTTTGTAACCGACCTCTTGAATAAGAGCGATCATCACAGAGCTTTCTATTTACTTATCAATTAAATTGACATTTTCAAAGTCAACCAACCGAAGCCAAAATCGCCTCCACCTCAGCAGTTCTCCCTTCAGCAGTTGCCAATTTCCTGCCTTGTTCCTCATACGCACTGTACCCAAATGTCAACTGGTTTTCCAACTCGGCCAGTTGACTTTGCAGCGTTGCGATCGTTGCATTTTCACACAGTTTTGGCGCGTTGCCAGAATTTTGCGCGTCGCTTTGGGCTATGCAATATTGCTGCCATTGAGAGGCGATTTGTTGACAGCGAGTGGCCTCCGATTGCCAGGCGTTCGCTGTAGTCACGCAGTTTTCTACCTGTAGAATTTTTAGCCATTGGATAAATTATGAATTTCTTCACTATCAACTAACAAAGGTTAGAAGTGTCGAAATTTTGAGAAAATGTAACGTCACGTATGGTCTAAGGACGACATGGGATACATTTTTTCTGAATGAAACACTCCATCATGACGTAATCGTTTAGAAAATATGAAAATGTTTGAAAAAAGAGAAATGACATATCAGACAGGCGTAGCATGCGTTGTTTGTACGTGTAATCCCGCCTTTTTATTTTTTTTGCGAAAGTGGGTGCAAAAACGTTCCGCTTTTAAAAAACCATTTAAGCGGTTGAAAAAAGCTGGCCATCCTAGTAGCTAGGCGCGTAACACAAGTAAACTGATTACACGACCACACTAACAAAAAAAAATGAAATAAAAATACCTGTGTTCGCAATTCACTGTTTTCCCGCTGCAAACGAATCATCATTTCGTGTTGATCTGCGGGAACAGAACTCGCATCCGCGCTTGTCGATGCGGTTTTCTGTGAAAAATTTTTGGAAAAAATATTCGAAGTGAGAAGAAACTATTAAAAAGCCAAAAAATGGAAGGTTTTGAACCTGTTGCAGTGTTTCATTTTGTTTTTCAATTAGAGCACATTTTTCAACCAACGTAGCTCGCAGCCGTTCAATTTCGTCGTTGTTTGATTCCTGATAAAATAAAACACGATTTTACACAAACGCAGTATGCAAACAAAAAAGTGTATTTTTACATTTTAACATCTCGATCGAACAGTGAAGTTTTTTCTATGGCGCACCAAACTGAAATTTTGGCAGCGTCGGAATTGATAACTCGAAAGCGGTTCGAACGTTTTTACTTAGCCGCAATGCGACCGTCAACGTCCCAACATTTGTTTTTTATTCCGATGAGAGTTTTGACAGCGCAGAAAAAGTGCAACTCGTTTTTTCCAGTGCGCAGTGAAAACCGTGGATATATACCGCATATACTAGTGGATATATTCCGCATATCCTCGAACTTGAAATAACCACCTCGAAATACACCCACGCCTGACTGAACAGGAACCCCCCTCCCCCTCGGCAGGGGTCTCCAAGATTTTGGCCCTCGCGGGGGCTGGATAGATATTTAGCAAATCGCTCCTCCGGAGGGATAGATAGCTGAAAAAATTTTCTGGGGGGGGGGGGCTGGGGGGGCTTGGGGGGGGGCTCGTGTGTAACATTATCGTAAAATGTAAAACTTATAATATTTAAGTTGACGTTCTTATGTTCGCTTTTATATTTAATTAATTCAATTTATTAAGATTCCATTTTAATTCACATTCCATTTTTTAACATCTTCACATTCGTCATTTAATATCTCAAGCGACGTTGTTTACAACGTGCGCTTTACATTGCTCACATATTTAGATCTTAGTCATTGCTCACATTCCGCCACATTTCCTTGACAAGCAGCACGCAAATACGCCGTCATGTTTATGTTAAGCGGCGGGCTCGCCCCAAGCGGGGGGCTGTGCCCGCGCGCCATTTCAAATGCTGTCTGGCTTGTCTCACATTTTCACTATCTTGTCAGTTTAGCTCGCTTTTCATTGGAGAAGCGAGCGGGCAAGGATTGAACTTTCACAATTGGAAATGTTGGGTAAAAATCGGAGATTAAAGCCGACCGATTGGCGCCAAGTCAATCGCCATCGGTCTGGCCCTTAAAAGCCGATTTCACAGCTAGAATCGGCAGTGTTTGCAACCTTGTCAACTTCACAAGAATCTCTTCCTAGGATCTAAATAAGCGCCGTTGTCACTTTATTAAGTCGCTTGTTTTTGGTGCTAAGTTTAACTCTTGGTGCTTTAAGTCACCTCAGTGCTTTATTCACACCTGCGCTGTTCAAGGTGTTTTTCTCACAACCGCACCACTTAATTATCGCCTTTTGTCGTAATTAAGTGCCTTCTTTAAATTGCCTTATTTCTACGGTAATTAGAGCTTATTTTACGTTTTATTTAAGTAATTAATTTAGTTGTAAATTAATTCCTTTGTTTACGTATAATTTTATATATATTTTATTTACACTCATTTCTTTGTATTTATTTGTCTAAATAAAAACGTTCGTCAAAACTTTTGGTAAACAATCTAAATTTGCTTCACACTAACTCACGTCAATTCACTTCAACTCAACTAATCACATTTTGATAAAATAACGGAACGTCAACTAAGAGACGACGCTTCACGTCAACT
Organism: Sphaerolaimus hirsutus; assembly: GCA_964036195.1. Taxonomy (NCBI): domain Eukaryota; kingdom Metazoa; phylum Nematoda; class Chromadorea; order Monhysterida; family Sphaerolaimidae; genus Sphaerolaimus; species Sphaerolaimus hirsutus. The sequence continues at coordinate 38,215 of CAXIWS010000356.1, forward strand.
TTCATACGTTCACATTTGTCCTCTTCCTCGGTTAGGAATAGGAGCTAGTTCACAAGTCACTTCAACAAGTTCCGTATTATTTTACAGCTCGCGGGGGCAAAATATATAGGCTTTTTCAGTACATAGAAGGCTCAAAGGGAAAAAATCGCTAATAATCGGTTAAAAGTGGCCAAAAGTAGGTTTAAATGCCTAAAAACAGGTATATAACCACTGCATATAGCTGGAGAGCACGATTTTGAAGGTGAAAACTATAAAAGGGTGCGAAAATTAGTAATTTTGAGTGAAAATTGGGGCGAAATTTCTCAAAAACCACTCCAGAGTGATAGATAGCTGAGCGATTTTTGGGGGGTCTTTGGGGGTAGTAGCCAAAAATTTTACCTCGGGATAGATAGATAGCTGAGCGGCCTCCGGGATAGATAGATAGCTGAGCGGCCTCCGGGATAGATAGATAGCTGGCGGATTTGGGGGGCAGCCCCCCCCCCCAGCCCCCCCCCCTAGGAGACCCCTGCCCGTCGGACGACCATGTGCCTCTCTACAATTAAACCCGCCGCTTTTAGACAGCACCACGGATAATGGGTCAAAACTGGAAACACAAAAACTCACGTGTTTCCTAGTTTCTTCCAGCTCGTGCTGCAGGCGTTTTATTTGAGCAGTCAGTTCGGCCATTTGTGCGTCCTGCCTTTTTATCAAATCTTTGTACGATTGCACAACCTGAAAACAATATTTACAGAAGTGAAATTAGGGCTGGGATGAATTCACTTTTCACTGTCGGCAAGTGATCGTGTTTTTCTAATTTTCTGATATCGAACCTTGTAATTTTTAACAATATTGTCGATTGGTGCAGGAAATGTGGCACTGTGCATTAGGGTTCAAACGGGATTCCGATCCCGGATCCCGTGAAATTCCGGGATTTAGCAGTCCCGATCCCAATCCCGAAAATTTTCAAATCCCGATCCCGAGAAACTCCCAAGTCCGGGATCCCGATCGCGCAAAAATTAGTGGAAATAATAAAAAGTGAAAAAATGACATTTTTGCATGCAAAAATGTGAACACAAACCCCCAGGGTCCATTTTATGCCAATTTTCTGGCATCCAACAGTGTTTTGAGACCTTTATGAACAACTGTGGATGCCAGAACATTGGCCAAAATCTCTACCCCAAGACCCCAATCCCGATCCCGTGGCCCCAATCCCGGCCAATCCCGATCCCGAAATCTCAAAAAACCAATCCCGATCCCGATCCCGAAAAGTGAATCCCGTTTGAACCCCACTGTGCATTGCGACAGTCAAAATCCATCGAACTGATAAATCTGTTTCAAACACATTTACCGGAATGTGCCCAACACACTAGTTTACAACCGAAATGAGCCAGGTGAGCAAACAAAAATTCTGTGAATTGCTTACTTATGTTTTTTTCAGAAGTATAAAAGCCAGTTGAAAACAAAAAGGAAATTAAAAATAGAAAGGTATTTTTTTAGAGATTGGAGAAGATTATTTACACTGATCAAGTGACAAGTATCATACAAAATGTCAATTTTCCGATCAAGCGCCATAGTGAGCATGTTTGCCAATTACGGTTCGATGGAACTTTTTAAAAAAATCAGCCAAAAAAGCTGGATAATTGAAAAACATGCTAAATATAAACTTTATAAATAGGATGAAAAATTAGCGAAGATAGAAAATGGTATAAAAACCCTCAATAAGTCGAATGCCGGCAAACATTCACAGCATAATGATAGTAAATGAGAACACACTGGAAATGAACCTTTACCCCCCCCCCCCGCCAACCTGCGAATCATCCCTGCCCATTTGTCCATTTTCAAAAGCCGCATTTTCACCCAACTGTTCAACTTTGACCATTTTCTGTGCCGACTGGCTGGCGTCGGGTGAAACTACTCGAAATGCGGATGTCATTTGACCTGCAATAGCGCAATTTCTGTTGTATTGGAGGAGTAGTGGTGTAGGTGGGGTTCAAACGGGATCGACTTTTCCGGATTGGGGTCGCGGAAAAGGAATTTTTGTCAAAGTCATGATTTTAAAGGTTGACTTTCTTTAATTTACCACAAAAGATTATTTACAAACACACCTGGTCCACACACTACCAGAAAAGTGGCATTTATCCGTCAAAAAAACACACACGAAAATTGATGGACCTATTGAATGACCTACTAATCCAGTGCAAGTTTTTTGCAATCGTTTTTCTGGCTAAAAATTGTCGAACTCTTTGTTCAAAATTTTTCGATATCGACATTATGTATTCGTATGAACTAAATATCATTGCAAGATCGCGGGGGTTCAATATATAGACTTTTTCAAAAAAAAATAATGCAGAAAACGGAGAAAAATAAATGAAATAGATTAAAAATAGGTATTTATACAGACAAAACTAGTTAAACATGAGTTTTCTACGACCATTCAGTCCCGCACAACTGTAAATATATCAATAAATCAGTTCGTAGCATTTCAACCACATTAGCATCCCCCCCCCAAAAAAAAAAGCACACCTTCCATCTTTCTCCAAACCCTAGTAAACTCAAAATCCAACTGGACGCAATCCAAGCCCGCCTGATCAGGGTTGCCCCTCATTTGTTCTCTTTGACTTGGCACCATGCCAACGTTGGGACTGGGCTGGGGCTTCTGCGCCGCGCGTACGTACGGCTCCGAACGGCACACCGAGTCGATGCAATCGCATAGAATGTCGCGGGATATGCGACGGTCTATTAGTTGCAGTAGGGACGATCTATGGGGGGGGGGGATGAATTTTTGCATTTTTTTGAAAATGAATTTTTGAGTGTGTTGAATTTGTTCCGATATTTTGAAGAAACCGGATAAAGCGACGCGCGTATTGAAAACATACGATCAAATGAATAAAAATTTACCTATCAGTTCAAATGCCGCTCCACACACAGCGATTTTTAAAATAATCTTTAAAAATTTAAAATAATTTTAAAATTCTTTAAATTTTAAAATAATTTTAAAAATAATGATCTTCTAATAGAAGAGCGTCGTTCTATTGGTTTCGTCAATCTCCAATGGAACGGCAGATAAACAAATTGACGAAAAAAATAGAACGGCGCTTTTCTATTAGAAGGTATACGGTATTCATACTTTACCAAAAAACGTTCGACTTATTTTTAAAATCGCTGTGGGAGGACGTGTGTGGAGCGCCAATACTTCGGTAGGATTATCGCAAAAGCTGACAAGCTAGTTCCATTCCAACAGCTGCATTTTCCCATATTCATGGACTATGGCGAAAGTTTCTTTTTTATACACAATATTTATTAGATTTCAAAAATGCTCATTTTCCGACAAGCAATTTCGTAAAAGCCTACCAAAAAACACTACTAGGGTTCAAACTGGTGCCAGTTCCGCAAAATGAGAAGTGAAAGGCGAAGTAAAAGCGCAAAGGTGAAGTGAAATGGCAAGTGAAATGGGAACGCGAAGAGAAATTACTTTTTATTTTTATTTTTTTTCTTCGCTTTTGCCAATTCACTCGCCGTTTCACTTCGCCTTTGCCATTTCACTTCTCACTTCTCATTGTGCGGAACTGGCCCCAGGTTCCCAATGCCGAAAATGTTCAATCCCGATCCCGATAAAACTTGACAGATGACTTTTTTGCATTGAGAATAGTGCATGGAAACCTCATTGTTGCATTTTGTGCAACTTTTCCGACACCCAAATGTGTTTTTAGACCTTTTCTGTGAAAATTAGAAGAAAAAACAAACAAACAAAAAAACCCACCTAGTATAAGTGCCGCCCAATTTATCATCGATGTACAGATAGGCGACGCCGAGAATGCCCGCAGCCAAGCCGCGCAGCACCCGCTCATCACTCTCGGTCACTTCACCCCCGCTTGAGCCCACTGCCAAGGGTGAATTGAATTGCGAATGAATGGATTTGGATACCTCCAAACGCTCCAGCTATTTTATATTCTATTCCGCTAGTTAACATTTATTTACCCCAATTTTCATACGTTTTTGCCCATTTTCACACTATAAATCACAAATTCAAGTGTCTTTTCGACCGTTTTCTGTAGTTTTGGCTATATTCTTATTTTTAAAGCTATCACGTATTTTAAGCGATTTTTTCACACTTTTCTTCCTTCCCCATCTATATGAAACCCCGCAGGAGTTCGAATCTACGAGATCCCTAATTAAGACTGTTCTTAAAAGTTCTCTATCTTCAATATTTCCCACACCCCTCCAATCTACTCAATATAGACATCAAAAAAGTCAAAATATCGTCCCAACCAAAATACCCCCCCCCCAACGAACCAATCTTCTCAGTGACATAAGTGAGATGCTCAGTGCCGTCTAGGAAGCAGGCGACGGCGTGGGGACAGTCGCGCAGCCACTCGAACAGCAAGCACAGCACGCCGGCCCTGGCGGAGGCGCGCCGCTCGCCCCACCGCAGCAGCACCTGCATCGCGTGGCTCATCAGAGACGCCGGCGCCGTACCTGCGCACCGGGTACAAGGCCTTGCGATAAACTGGACGGTAAATTCTGTTATCTTAGGAGGGGGTGGGTCCTGCTCACGCTGCTAGAGACTGTAGCATGTCATGCGAACTGTCAACTGTCATGGAAGTAGGGTTCAAACGGGATCCCGATCCCGGATCCCGTGAAATTCCGGGATTTAGCAGTCCCGATCCCGATCCCGAAACCCCAATCCCGATCCCGATCCCGAAATCTAAAAATACCAATCCCGATCCCGAAAACTTTCAAATCCCGATCCCGAGAATCTCCCAAGTCCGGGATCGCGATCCCGGAAAAAATAGTGGAAATTATAAAAAGTGAAAAAAATGACATTTTTGCGTGCAAAAATGTGAACGCAAACCCCCAGCGTCCATTTCATGTCACTTTTCTGGCATCCAACAGTGTTTTGAGACCTTTATGAACAACTGTGAATGTCAGAACAGTGACGAAAATTTCTATCCTCAGACCCCAATCCCGATCCCGAAAAAATGCCAATCCCGATCCCGATCCCGTGACCCCAATCCCGGCCAATCCCGATCTCGATCCCGATCCCGAAATCTCAAAATACCAATCCCGATCCCGATCCCGAAACCCCATTCCCGATCCCGATCCCGAAAGTTCAAAAAGTGAATCCCGATCCCGATCCCGAAAAGTCAATCTCGTTTGAACCCGGCCTACATGAACGATGCCCTGCAAAATGGCAAACGGTTTGACATTTGACATTTCACAGGACATTTACGTGACTTTTGACAATTTGCATGACGTTTGACAAATTTGCCTGCTTTACAGTGTATGGGACTGGCACAATGCGGTGAGGCATTCGAGTTGCCACTTGCCAACGCGCACTTCAAACACACCTAAACTGGTAGCCACCTGCACTCTGAGCAGTTGCTCCTTCAACTTTGGCGAATCCAAGACGCAGTGCAGAATGCACATCGCGCCCAGCCACACCTGTGTGCAAATTCGCAGTTTTTTATCCCAATTGAGCGATGAGATGACAACACGGGTTTCCAGGGATTTGACTATCCGGGTGTCGGATAAATGGCAAAATTAACCCCCCCCCCCCCACCCTCTCGGATACAGCTTAAAATGTTTCCAATGTTGAAAAAATTATATAACCACGTACTTAGTCTAGAATAGCGATTGTGAAGGTGAAAATTGGCAAAATACGGTAAATAAAAGCGATTTTGAATGAAAATTTGATAAAAACGCTGAAATCCCCCCCACCCCCACCCCCGATTAGAGGCCCCGCGTAACGGCATCAAACAACCCAACCCCCATAAAAAGCCCACCTGCAGTGACTCGTGTGCCACCAACATAGTACACAAATAATGCCCCACAGTGGCACTGAGACTCTGTTCATTGGACGTAGGCAGCAAAGTTCCAATCACGTCACTTTTTCCAGAATCGTTTTTGTACAAATACGATTGGAATGCATATAGCACGGCATAGCGAAGTTCGGCCGGTTGTTTTTCGCTCGCCATTGAGATTAGGAGTACGCTAACCGCTGACCTACATTGGATTTTGGTATTTGGAGCAGTAGTATCGAAATTAAATATTGTCAATTTAAATATCAATATTCAGTATTTTTTCAGCATTTTCGATTCCGATAGAGCAAACGGTGTCTTTAAAAAACGAATATCACACATTAAAAAAAACAAATTTAATAAAAAATGAACTCACTTGTCACCAGCGGGCGCCTTGAGTGTTTTAAAATAATTCTGACTGTTTAAATAGCCGCGCATCGCCTCGGAGACGGTGCAAATAGCTTCGGCTAAAACAGGTACAGTGACGTCATTGGCCATTAGAGTCGTGCAGAGCGACTGCAGCACGCCTGAAGCATGTTTTCGAAACACTTGTGTATATGATCACGGTTCTGCTTAGGCATAGGGTCGGAAAAAAAGTATTTTTTTCAAACGCCTTGATTTTGAAAAATCAGTTTAAAAAATCAACTGCCACTTAGGAAGGTTAATTGGTACCAGTTGTCAAATGAATTTTACATTTTAATCGTTTTAGAATTACCTTCAAGTCATATTGTATTTATTTCTAATAATTTTAAGTTTTTAATTAAATCGAATGAGTTGACAAACAGTACGCATTTGGCACCTCTTGTGCAATTCAAAATACAATTGACAACTGATATCAATCAACGATGCTTCAATTAGTGCGTGTATGCACCATGTATACCGTGTATAGCGTGTATACCAAATGGACAGAAATTGGAACACAAAATCTAACCAAAATCGTGAATGTGTTTCTGGGCTGCGTTGGTCAATTTGGCTGGGTTGCTGGGCGCTACGAGACAGCGAATTGCCTGAACATGCATTTTTTAATTTATGTTGGAGATATATTTTAAAAAGATAACATACCAACGAATAGAATTAAAATCTTGCATAAAAAGAATCATAAAAAAAGATCCCGAAATTTTTTGAAATCCCTATCCCGATCCCAGAATAATTTGCCAAATGACGTCTTTGCACGTAGAAATGTGAACGGAAACCTCCACGTGCTTTTTCTGCTACTCTGGCATTCAACTTTTTATGGACAAATTGGAAAAGAAATCCTGAATACTTGAACTTTGTCTAAAATACGAATCATGAGGCTAGGGTTGTCAAGCGATTTTTTTAAAATCCGATTTAATCTTAATTTAATTTTATTTAAAAAATTGCAACACCTGGGGCCAGTTCCGCAAATTGAGAAGTGAGAAGTAAAATAGCAAATGCGAAGTAAAATGACAAATGCGACGTGAATTGAGAAGAAAATTAACAAAAGCGAAGGAAAATTACTTTTTATTTTTTACGCTTTGCTTTTGCCAATTTTCTTCTCAATTCACTTCGCATTTGCCATTTTACTTATCACTTCTCAATTTGCGGAACTGGCACCAGGTCCCACTTGAAAAATCGCAAGCAAAAAATTTAGTGCTCATTAGTGATGTAAAAAGCGCCATGGCGCTTTTCGCATGCAAGCGCCAAGCGCCAATGGCGCCACAGCAAAATAGCGCCAAGCGCCAAAAGCGCCATGGCGCTTTTCTAGAGCACGGCGCCAAGCGCCAATGGCGCCAGAGGATGTTGGTGCCAAGCGCCAATAGCGCCAGCGCCAAATTTTTTTGCTGCTCATAAAGTGCAGCCATGCTAATGCAGGTATTGGTTGGGTCCTGTCAGTTAGGTTTTGTAGTAGGTTAAGTAGGTTATGTATGCTACCTAACGGTGCTGAGCACTGATGAGACCCTGGCAACCACCCCTAAATCAACCCCGTCTGTTCGAAAGGGTCGAAACCTTGTTATTCAACAACATGTACCTTTTTGTTCAACAACAACACAACTTCATTTTCAACACAATGCATCACTATGCATTTGAACGTCGCTCGTCGGCTTGTGAGCAAGCTTTGAATTGGGATGGGAACCATTAGGCCCATTATTTGGTGTTTTTTTTAAATATCCTTGCAATTGCATGGACATGGTTTACAAAATAAGAAGTGGCGGGTTTGTTCTTCCTGGAATACACGTACAGTAACACATTTAATTGTGAAAATTTTGTACACAAGGTTTTTTTACATAAAATAATGATCTATTTTTGGAACTCCCTGGCGCTTTTTTGGCGCTTTTTAAAACGCCAGCGCCAAGCGCCTATGGCGCCACGGCATCATAGCGCCAAGCGCCATGGCGCTTTTCCGTAGCACAGCGCCAAGCGCCAATGGCGCCACAGCAAAAAGGCGCCAAGCGTCAAAAGCGCCATGGCGCTTTTTGCTTTGGCGCTAGCGCCAGGCGCCAGCGCCATGGCGCTTTTACATCACTAGTGCTCATGCACTAGGTGCAATGCAAAAATTGCGCGCAAGCGCGCAGTTTCATGGCACAGTTTCACGCGTGCAATACATGCTTTTCTTCATGACTGTTGCAGCAAATTCGATGCTGTAGCATCCCGATCTCGATCCAAAAAATCCCCATCCAGAAAAGTCAATCCCAAGTAACCTGAAACATAAAAACCACATTGGCAACTCTTTGATTGGTCCACTTGCCCATAGGTCGATTATTTGAGCCCACCGACCCCCGCTTTTTCTCATTATTATATTCATCGTCGGAATTGTCCGGGTCGTCTTCTGGCCACAAAGTCGACTCCAAAACATTGCCCAAAGTTTTGATTAAACTGCAAATCAGTTGGAAAGAGTGAATCGCGCTTCTCCAATAGGAGCAATTTTCTCGTGGCAACCCCCCCCCCATAGAATTAATCGAGGGTGGCATTTTAAAGGGGGACACCCGCGTGTAAAGCAGAATACACTAAGACAATACCTTTGCTCGCGGAAAAGTTCCTGGTTACTGGTATTGTTTTTGAGCAGATTCAATATGACGAACATACAATCTTCAACTACGATGCTGTCTGCGCGAGAAAAAAAAACGTTTGTCGGACCGGAAAAATACTTATAATGTTCAATTTCAGACTCACCAATTGGCTCGGTGCCAATGATCACGAAAAGAACCTCAAAGGCGTTTTCATATGCAATCAACTTTTGGATATTCGCATTACCACGGGTCACCTCACCAAGCATCAGTACAGCCTGTAAAAGGGACAGTTTTTCACGGTAAATGTTCTTTTGCGCATGTTAAAGTGTTAATATATCCAATACCATTTATAACACTATGTGCAAGTGCATTTTACACTATTCCCATCCCCCAAATCGCCAAGATATCTATCTATCGAGGAGGCAATATTTTTGGCTGCTATCTCCTGACCCCCCCCCCCCTCCCATAAAAAGGGATAAAAATTAGCGAAAATTTGGTGCGAAAATGTTAGTAGAAATGCCAACAACTCGGTGCAGCTAGCTAGATAGCTGGGCGATTTGAGCGCGGGGTCAGTGAATAGTAGCCAAACATTTGCCTCGGGGGCAGACAGATAGCTGTGCGGTTTGGGGGATAGAGCTGGGGTTTTTTGAGGAGGGTCACCCCCCGTGCTGAGCCTGGACCTATCCAATGCATGGGAGAATGCCGACAGGAGAGCCACAGAGCGAGCACATGCACGTGCATGCAACCAGCAGTGCCACAGAGCGAGCACATGCACGTGCATGCAACCAGCAGTGCCACAGAGCGAGCACATGCACGTGCATGCAACCAGCAGTGCCACAGAGCGAGCACATGCACGTGCATGCAACCAGCAGTGCCACAGAGCGAGCACATGCACGTGCATGCAACCAGCAGTGCCACAGAGCGAGAACATGCACGTGCATGCAACCAGCAGTGCCACAGAGCGAGAACATGCACGTGCATGCAACCAGCAGTGCCACAGAGCGAGCACATGCACGTGCATGCAACCAGCAGTGCCACAGAGCGAGCACATGCACGTGCATGCAACCAGCAGTGCCACAGAGCGAGCACATGGACGTGCATGCAACCAGCAGTGCCACAGAGCGAGCACATGCACGTGCATGCAACCAGCAGTGCCACAGAGCGAGCACATGCACGTGCATGCAACCAGCAGTGCCACAGAGCGAGCACATGCACGTGCATGCAACCAGCAGTGCCACAGAGCGAGCACATGCACGTGCATGCAACCAGCAGTGCCACAGAGCGAGAACATGCACGTGCATGCAACCAGCAGTGCCACAGAGCGAGCACATGCACGTGCATGCAACCAGCAGTGCCACAGAGCGAGCACATGGACGTGCATGCAACCAGCAGTGCCACAGAGCGAGCACATGGACGTGCATGCAACCAGCAGTGCCACAGAGCGAGCACATGCACGTGCATGCAACCAGCAGTGCCACAGAGCGAGCACATGCACGTGCATGCAACCAGCAGTGCCACAGAGCGAGCACATGCACGTGCATGCAACCAGCAGTGCCACAGAGCGAGCACATGCACGTGCATGCAACCAGCAGTGCCACAGAGCGAGCACATGCACGTGCATGCAACCAGCAGTGCCACAGAGCGAGAACATGCACGTGCATGCAACCAGCAGTGCCACAGAGCGAGCACATGCAGGTGCATGCAACCAGCAGTGCCACAGAGCGAGCACATGCACGTGCATGCAACCAGCAGTGCCACAGAGCGAGCACATGCACGTGCATGCAACCAGCAGTGCCACAGAGCGAGCACATGCACGTGCATGCAACCAGCAGTGCCACAGAGCGAGAACATGCACGTGCATGCAACCAGCAGTGCCACAGAGCGAGAACATGCACGTGCATGCAACCAGCAGTGCCACAGAGCGAGAACATGCACGTGCATGCAACCAGCAGTGCCACAGAGCGAGAACATGCACGTGCATGCAACCAGCAGAGCACTCACGTCATTGCGCAGCACCTCGCGGCGTTCCATCAACAGATCCATGATCTTCGAAATGGCTTCCGGGTCCTCCAGAATGATATCCTGCACCTGTCGCTGGCAATGCCGCAGAAGGGCCGTTAACAGGTGGATAGCTGGACGACGGATTGAAAATTCAGTTTCTTCCAGTAGGCAAATCACTAGCGAGACCTGAAATTGAGGGGGGATTCGAGAATTTGAAATGGATTTAATTCAAAAGACCTTTGGTGCGGTTCGGGCTCAGTCAGGGCCGTATCCAGGGGGGGGGGCGGGTGGGGGGGAGCTGCAGCCCCCCCCCCCTCCCGGGGCGAGACCAGAAAGTGACCGGAAAATTCGACTTTTTCAACGTCAGCGTAAAAATTTTTGCGCACGGTATTATCATTCGATTTGCTCCATGTGAATGCAAATCGTTGTAAGTACACTCAATGTTGTGTCTTTGCTGTTTTGTATGAATATTTACATACATATACAGCATTCCATGGCGCTGATGCCAACGCCAATGGCGCCATGGCGTGGCGCCAGCGCCATGGCGCCATTCCGCCACTATTTAGGGCTGAGCCCCCCCCCCCTCGTCGGCCTCCGTAAACAAGCAGCCCCCCGATCAAAAATGCTGCATACGTCCCTGGGCTGAGTGGTTATAAGACTATTCTTAAAGCGTCCATCTTGTTCACACCACTTACACCATTTTGGCGAATCGGTTATCAGAATTCGGCAGCCTTATAAATTTTACATCGATGCCTGCCGGCTCAAATAATCAGTAGAAAAGCGATGTTGTTATTTTCCATAATTATCGAAATCGACATACTCTTCGAACTCCACTGACAAAATTCCACCAATCGACAAAAGAAAAACCAAATCTTGGCAAAATGTTAAAATTTCCACCCAATCCAAAAAACAACACCCGACCTGCACTTTATCCTTCATAAAAATCTCCGCAAATCTTTCCCCCAATTCATCATCCATTCCCAAATTTCCCACATTCTCCGCAGTATCTTCTGAATCTCCACTTTCTCCGATTACAGAGCACATAGCGTCCAGAGCTAAATTTGCTAATTCTGGTGCGTGGCGCACGTTTTTCATCGTTTCGATTAACGTCGGCATTGCCATGCTGCCCACTTCGACACGGTATTTCTACAATTTGGGGGGGGGGGTTGTATAAAAAAATCTACCATATGCAATCTAAACATAAACCAAAAATCTTCACTTTTTCCTCATCAGGTGAAATTACTGTCGTTGAATTTGGTGCATAATTTCACATGAGACATTATTCGTTAAAATACGGTAACATTGATTGAAAAAAGGTATCATTGGTTGAAAAATTGAATTGATAGCATTGATTGAATAACTAGCATCAAGGCGGGAATAAGTATAATTTCACCAAAGATTCAACAGAAAAAAAAACAACCCTGGCGAGCGCCTTGAGCGCCCTCAAAGCGTCCCTCCTATCCTCATAAAGTGAAGCGGAATTGAATCTTTCCACAAGTCGCTCAACCGTCTCCAATTCTTCCTGTCGGGAGTCGGAAATAACGCCATTTTCGTCCGATTTACTCCCCACTATGGAACGGAGCAGATCCATTTTCTACTTTTTTTTAATTTCTTTTTCAGGGTAGGATTTTAGATGTGAGTTTTGGTGTATTTGTGGGTTTTGAACGCGTGTTTATGGGTTATTTTAGGTTTTTTGGTGATATTTATGGTTTTGGGTGTTCGTTCTTTGTTGGGCGATTCCTTTGTGCGTGTGAAATGTATAGCTGACGATTTGTGAAAGTGTATCCAATTATGTAGTATTACGTGGACACGATGGTAAGAGTTTTCTCGACCTTGATAATCAGGAAATATACATATTATCAGAAAAACATCAAGTCGACAACGTACATTGCGACAACGTACATCTCTTTCGACAAGCTTTTTTCCAATTTTATGTCACTCAAATATCAAATACCAAATAAATAAAATATTCTCATACTTGACACGAAACCGTTCAAAGGATACTTTTACTCTTTATTTTTACGTCCATTTTATGAATAACATATTTACTCCAGCTACTCCATAACATAAGCTTTATCTTTCGTTTGCAGCGCAGCGATATTTTAGCTAAATTCAAAGAATGTCATTCATCTGTGAATATGACAGCTATTTATTTCAACAACATTTGATGTGTTTTCCTTATACATTCGCTATCACTTTCCCCCATTGGCGTACCGCACACTCAAAATTGGTAATATGAATTCGTCATAATTCTAAGTCAAAACTAAAAAAACGAGCGTATCTTAATTAATGTCCGAACTGCATGAAGTTTCAGTAGTTTTTCCGGCTTGTCGTAACTAAAATCGTTCGAATGAACTTTAGCGGCTGCGCACTCAAAATTTTCAAGGGCGGTTCGAACACGTTTTGCAAGGGCGGAATCAAAAGGGGGCCGAATCCAAATACGTTCGAACCGCCCTCGATTTCAATTCTCAAATTGTTCGAACTGCCCTTGGAGTTCCGCCTTGGCGGAACTCAAAAACGTTCGAACCGCCCTTGACAATTTTGAGTGTGCGAGGCAACTTTTAGTTACGATTACGACTGTTTGTATCTAACTAAGAACGTTCGAATTGACATTGGCAATTTTGAGTGTGCAGTGCGGCATTAAGCAATTTAAGCTCATCTTTCCTTGCGGTAGACATTATGTATACTTGCCCACCCTGGCAAAACAGACGCCAAGTGCGTCGCTTGGGAACCTTTTGGCATGTGTTGATTCCATAATCTGTCCTATTATACCCTGTCTTGGAATGGTTTATGAAAATGCACATTGACGTTTGTTGGTTAGGGGTTGGGACTGAATGCATCAAAGGCTTTCAGTTTTCTTTTTGTTGGGAATACTGCCGCACTGCGACAATATGCCATTATACTTAATGCCACAATCAATTTCCTTTCCGACGTAAATATTTACATGAATTGAGATATTTGTATACTCAGCTGACCCCTCGCAGAACCCTACCATAATTTAATGTATGATCTTGTGATAAATTTTACAATTATGTATTCCATAGTAAAAACAAAATAGTATGATGAAAAAACTGTACTGTTGTTTTTTCTTGTATTGTTGGTTTATTGCTGTATTGTTGGTTTATATTCAAATGGGTTCTGGCAGGTTTCCATACTAAGTGTGATGTCCGCCAAGTATAAATATTTATCACACGTTTTACATACAAAATGTGTACTGGTGGCAGTCCCAAGCCCTGTAAAGTGTAAAGCAAAGTGTAAAATATTTAGTCAAATGCAAAGTAAACTGTCAAAGAGTAGACTGTCAATTGTCAGGCAAAGTTCAGTAATAAAATCTTTTCTTTTTTGTTTTGATTGACACTTGACTACGCATTTGACTTTACATTTGACACTTTACACTTTACAGGGCTTGGGACTGCCCCTGATTGGACTTGACCTTATATTTACAAAGAATGTCACCATGTTTTGATGAATTAAGTCACATGGCAATTCCTCCTACAAAAATCGTTGACTAATGAAATAAATGTAAAATGTACTGATTGTACGTGCACGCTCACTTGACAACCATTAATTTTTAACTTTGTCAACTTCAAAAAAAATTTATCACAAAACTTACTGAAAATGTAATTTGATGCTAGAGTAGTGAGGGAAAAGGTGAAAAAGTGGATAAAGACTGGTGAATGCAGACTGTCATGGATAAAATGTCCAAATTGCTCAATTGACATATCATTGTGATTGTATTGTCAATTTCATGAATTCAACTCAGCAATTTTTCACTCATTTTCAAAAATCATTTTTGAAAGTCAACTATGTTTTCATTCTTAACAATTAAAAATATATATATTTTAATATTTTTCCTCTATCAAATGACATATAATACACAATTTAAATTGCAGTAAAAACATAACTGAAATATTTTAACATAGAATTTTCTAAAAATCATATATTTTGTTTCCTGTATGCATTTCTTGTTCAGTGATCACCATGTTCCAATTTTTTTTATCTTTCTGCTGGTACTGTTTGCAATATGATATACATTCATCTTGTTCAATGAAAAATAAATTTGGGTTTGATGCAAAAAAAAATTTTCCTTTATCATTAAGGCATCCTTTAAACATTTTGTTATATCAAAAAATTGCCCTATATTAATTCTACATGAATCACCAAAGCATTATTTACACAATTACACATGTCACAAATAAAAAAATTTTCAATGTGTAACAAGAAAATAAATTTTAAAAATATCATACTTTACTCTAACATGAATAATTGAGTGTCACAATATCAAATGAATTTTGCTTAATAATATAGGAGCATTTAAATCACACAAATAGCATCTAAGAAGGCTGGGTCAACTAATTTATAGAAATGTATTTTTTGCAGTTGACAATATCATTTTACAATCAGACCTAACTACCCAAAAAATAACAAAAAACAGGTTAGCGCATACTCAGTTGCATAAATGTCTACTAAGAAATAGGTTGCGTCAACTAAAATGGAGTAGACTCTGAGTTGACACTGGAATCGATGTCAACTAGCGTGTGCAGCGCCTAAGGCGCACCACAGTTTAAAAAAATTAAATTTAAAAAATAGTTTGAATGCTTTTTCAAGATGTCCGCACTCAAGCAAAATTTGAGCAATTTGTATGATTCCACTTTTGAAAATTTTTGAATTCTGTAGTTCTGCTTGAGTACTCTTGTGTAGCTTTTAGTACTTTTAGTAGCTCAAAAGTCGGAACTGTGTAAAATCGGAACTCAAAACTTTTCAAAAGCAGAACTCATACAAATTGTCTGAGTTCCGACTTAAAAAAATCGTTCGAATGATTATTTTAAATTTCTGTGTGTTGTGTGCCGAATCAAGAAAATGCAATGGTGCAGAAAAATGCAATGAGATCAATTGTAGGTATACCTACAATTGGAGGCAATACGGTATCCTACAACGAAATATTCACAGATAAAAGTTTCAATCAAAGACACTTTCACTGTCCTGCAATCAACTTCACAGCTCAAAATACAATTACTCAACGATTTTTGCCTACATCATTAACTAAGTTCCCGATCCAAAATCGTCCCTGCATTTCCCGGAGCAATTTTACAAAATTGGACCACCCTAAAAACGGAGACGCAGCTTTAACACACACACTGATTTGGGGCAGGGGGGGGGGGGTTAAGCACTTCTGACGCCATAAATTATTCAGGTGTCACTTTCGCGCAGAATTGGTTATAGGGTTTGAAATGTTCAGAACACTAGCAAATTGAATAAAAAATTTTTTAGCGAGACCCCGCGGCACGGATTCTATGAATTTTTCTGAACGAAATACCCCATCATCACAACATCACTACTGAATGAAAATTGTTCCAAAAGGAAAACAAATTACGTCAACGGCGCACCACACACTGAAATTTTGCATTCAGCGTTCGAACGTTTTCGCACGCTGAACTCAAAATTTCAGTGTGCGGTGCGCCATTAAGTTGTGAAACGAATGTTGGTTATACTCACTCCGTTTTTTTTCAATACATTCTTTTCTTCTAAAAGTAAGCACACAAGTATCATGCTCGCGTGTTGTGGGATAAGACAAGTTTTGGGCACATACTTTGTGCAGTGCGCGCAGATATTTTGCTTTGCATCGCCGCTCTGAGTTGGCTCCGCCCACTTTTGTGTTTTCGCCCGCGCGGGACGTCCCTCGAAAATTGCGGATTTTCCGTCAGGCTCGACTTTTTTTGTGTGTGGGTTCAAAAATGACAGTCAAATTTCTACATTTTCTCACATTTTACAGAGAACGCATGTAATTTTAGCCCTCTGTGCGTACGCTCGACCCACAATTCCCATGTTCAAGTGCATGATGGGCCTCGAAAGGTTCGTAAAAATCACGAGTTTTTATAGGGAAAACGGCGCCCAGCCGAGCAAAATTCCCATACAGTTTAATGATGTAGGCTGGCGCGAGTGCGCGGAGTAACAGTGGCACATGGCTCGGTGCCAATACGCACAAGAATTTCTGCGCGCACGGTAGTCCACCTTATTTCAAGACAAGCGTAAACCAGTTAATCGGGATTGTATCCTCTTGCCATGCAAAGTACAGGGTGCGGCACGTAAGACGCCCCCTCTAGATTTCGAATAACTTGTCACTGGGCGGTCAGATTAACGTCAAATTTTAGGTAAACATTAACAACTAAATAGGAAAGGAACCCTGACAATATGGCTGCTATTGCTCCACTCGTTCTCAAGTTATTCATGCAATGCGTAACTGTCACTACCAACACCTTGTGACGATAGGCATTGAGCGATAAAAATGCACAATAACCAGTGCAAAATTTTATTATGAAGGAGTGATGTGCACCAACTCACAAAATGCAACAAATGATCACTGAATGTGACCAACACTCTTATCAATAGCCAACTGCAACCGATCTGGGCTTCATCTGCAGCTTCTGTTTTGTCAATGTGTATTTTGCCATGAGGTGGTAGTAAAGCGACAATTCTTGGTGTTTGCGTGAATAACTTGAGAACAAGTGGAGCTATCGCAGCCATATTTTCAGAGATACTTTCCTATTTAGTTGTTAATGTTGACCTAAAATTAGACGTTAATCTGACCGCCCAGTAACAAGTTATTCGCAATCTAGAGCGGGCGTCTAAATTGCCCCACCCTGTATGTCTGATATTTCCGTGTGAACATATTTTGGAATTCAAATATTTCACGACCACCTTTTTTGCAAGATTTTTCGAGAAAGTGCGTGCATACCGTATTCTTCTAATAGAACGGCATATCTCCAAACGGGAAGATCCAATGAAACATGCAAGCGCATGAAACATTTTGAATCATTACACACGCACACGCGCCCATGAAACACTTTGTATCATTACACACGCCCATGCGCCTATGAAGCACGCCGGTTTGCCCATGAAACACGCACGCGCGCGGTGTCATAACAAACCAATATTAACCATTATTCAACATTGTATTTTGTCTTAGATTTTCAACAGTGATGAGGTTTGAAGTGTACTAACATCATAGATACCTGATTAACAAATTAACCATATTTCCTACTGTATTTGCTTGAAAAATTCCCCTGTGAATTATCATTTCGTCAGACTTTTTGAGGGGGGAACTCTTCAAGGTGGTGGATTATTGATGAGAGGAATTGCTACAGGAATTGCCAAGCAAATACGGCTTTGTTAGCATAATAAACACCTTAAGCGGCGTTTACACTGCACTTTGACGCTTGACATGCACTCCATTTTGACACAACACAACGAAGTATTAGGGTGTAAACTAATTAGTGATGATTTTTTGTTATTTCATACATATGTACATTCATGTGTCCCATTCTGTTGTAGCTTGCCCAATTTTGATGCCGTTCGAGTATGTTGGGGTTTGGGGTCTGTGCTATGACAGATTGTTTTGGTTTGCTCGAAAAATCCCCCAGTCCCGATATGAGGAGGGTCTGACCCCTGGCTCAATGTGAAAATGGTATGGTATTTATATGATACATTACTTTGTGCATTCAAAAGCAAACTCATGTTTAGCTGCAGCGTCAACTTTTTGTTGGTTTCAGCCATTTTTTTTGGGGGGGGGGATCACAAATAGGTCAAAATGACTATCAGAATATTGAAAAATATCGAAATAATGGTCAATACCATATTTCCTCAAAATACCCCCTCAAGATGAGCATTATGAAACATGAGCCCCCCTCGAAATACCCCCCCCCCCCAATTGAGTGTAAACAGAATGTACATGACAAAACTGCGGTTTGTGGTGGGGGCAATGCAGAATACATGTTAAAAACAATGTCTGTGTTTGTACTATCTACATACCTTTACAGGTCTATAGATAGGGTGGCAGAATTTACCGTACCGTACCGTACCGCATTTTTGGAAAAATTACCGTACCGTACCGTACCGTTTACTGCATTTTTAGAAATTTACCGTACCGTACCGCATTTTCCAAAATTTACCGTACCGTACCGCGTACCGCGCTCATTTACCGCAGATAATGCGGTAAATTTTACTCAGATTGTCCTTAAAAATGCACCTTAAATTGACTTCAAAATGTGGTGTTCTGCAAATTTTTTTGCGCGCAAGCGCGCAAGTTTGACAACATTGTTTTGACTGATTTGAAGCTTTTCCATTTGCATATGCACCATGGCTGTAACTCTTCATTGACATTAGTATTATGTGTTTTTAAAATCAAGCCATGTGCTTCAAATTGCACTGTAGGTGTTTTACATCACCCTCAATGTTTTGAGCTTATTTGTTGTAGGTACATATGTTTGATGTAGGGTAGTATACGAAAGGTAATCAAAAGAAAAATGAATGTTTGAATGAAATGACAACTTTGCTGTTGAATTGAAATCTGTTGCTTTGAAATCTGTGGCAAATTGAAATCTTATGGCTACACAGCAGGGGTCTCCAATGGGGGGTTGAAGTGTGTCCCCAAATTGAATTCATGGCTTATTGCCATATGCACTTATATACTTTTTTTACCATTTTCACCCACTTTTAGCAATTTTTCTCCATTTCTTCCTTCTGAACCTTGAAAAAGCCTATATATTGAACCACTGCATTGTGGTTAATGTAATTCTATGTTATCGCACTGTTGTTGTGTTCTAAAGTCCATTAACACATTGCATAATTCAATTTAGTGTCAATTCATGAAGTAAAAGTTGTCTGTAGTCCGGCATTGGTACATTTCTGACAAGCGAAAATTTACCGTACCGTACCGTACCGTACCGCGAACCGCACTTTTCAGATTTACCGTACCGTACCGTTTACCGCAAAATTGAAGATTTACCGTACCGTACCGTTTACCGCAAAAGAGAAAATTTACCGTACCGTACGGTTTACCGCAAGGCCGTACCGTCTGCCACCCTATCTATAGACTATTATACATGACGCTTTTTGTTGCATTTTTTGATGTCTGCATACATTACAGACAACAAATTAGCACTGGAAGTCCAAAAAAATTCAAAAAAAAGTAATAAGCCCCCCCTCATTTAATCCCCACTCAAAATTATCACTCTGAAATAATCACCCCCCGGGGGGGGTATTTCAAGGAAATACGGCACGAGGAAATATGGCAAGTAAACACGAACGGGTACAGGTATAAATCAGAGTTGTTAAAAGTACTGAACTTTTTTCAAAGTATACGTAAACGTAAAGTATTTATTTTTTACTCACCGCCTGAGTACAGAAAACGTAAAGTACATTTTTTTACTTTTACTCATGAGTAAATGTACTTTTGTTCCCAGAAAATGTAAACATGGGTATTTTTGAGAAATGTTACCCCAATTTTCGCTCAAAATCATTAATTTTCATAATTTTTGACTGTTTAAAGTAATTTTCAGATAGATATGTAGACACATTTCTGACCATTTTCCCCTATTGTTAACATATTCTCTCCCTTTTTCCCTTCTATTCCTTCATAAAGTCGATATAAAACACTTACCAGAAATACGT
>CAXIWS010000357.1:0-10190 GCA_964036195.1 Sphaerolaimus hirsutus
GTTCCAGTTTTAGGCAAATTTTTTAGATAAGGGGGGGGTTTAATGCAAAAAAGAAAACTTTGGTCTGGAGAATTAAGATCTGGTAGTAATTTATTAAAAATAGATAATTTTAAATTAGGACGTATTTATTTTTGGTCTAAAAAAGAAGTAAAGTTAGATATTAGAGGATTATTAAGAACTAAAGAAACTGGTAATATTACATTAATTCCTCGTATGGATATTAAATATTTTAAAAGGCTTGCAAGTTATAAACAAGGTTATAACAGAGAGTTACAATCTATTTTAGATTTTAATTACATGAATCAAGATTCTGGTATTGGATCAAGTGAAACTTTAACAAGTGATGAAATCAATATTTTAGGTGCTAATAATTCTTTAAAAGATGTTCAGACTATGGTTGATGATTTATTTTATATTGACTTTGGTTGTAATAATCTTGATGGTGGTGATATTTAGAGATTGAATTGACTTCTAATTTATTAAATCAAGAAGTTTTTGTAGTTGCTGAAGAGGCTGAAAAGGAAGAAACAGAATATTATCTAAAATACTATGAAACAAGGGAAAACAGTACAACATTTAATAATGTTGATGAACTTTATTTAATTAGGAATTTAGGTGATATTTCTAATATAGGTGAAATTGCATTTGAAGTTGATATTGATTTAAAAATTAATGGTGGTAGTTTTTGTTCTGAAAACGTGCCTTTATGGTGTTATATAGTACCTCAGAGATGTAATGTTGATTTGGAAGCTGTTGGAATGTTACCAGTTATTGAATTGCACTCTGGTGGTGATGGTACTCATGAAATTTGGATAAACAAAACTGGCAATTATTCTGATGAATTAATTTTATTTTGTGTTGAAAAAATTAGAAATACTGAAAGACTTGCTAAAAGTCAAGTTAAGAATATGGAAGATCAAGCACACGAACTAGCTAAACTTGAAGAGAAAAAACCTGAGGTTGCAAAAGCTTTAAGATTTGAAGGTAAGGCTGTTAAGTCTAAGTATTTAAAACAAGGTGTTGAAAATTTAAAAGCACATCAAAAAGCCAAGGATATAGTAAAATCTTAGGGGGTATTTGTTATGGGATGGTTTTCTAAGACTTTTAAAAAGATAGGTAAAGCAGTTAAAAAAGTAGGTAAAGGTATTAAAAAATTTGGTCAAAAAACAGGTCTTATTAAAGTTTTTAAGGGTGCAATTAAATTTATTCCTGGGGCTTCTGTTATTGATGGACTTGTTACAGGTGTTGAAAAATTTATTCCTAAAGTAACTAAGGGGGTTAATAATTTTGTCAAAGTGGAAAATACTAAAAATAATACTTCTACTTCAGTTACTAAACAGTCTGTATACAATAATAAAACTGTGCATAATCATTTGGACAATAAAGATGTTGTGAAACGCAATAATAATTTTGGTCTTTGGGTTGCAGGTGGTTTAACAGTTATTTTATTAGTTAAGGATTAAAATATGAAGAATGAAGAAAGATTGTGGGGAAAGTATTTAGTAAATATTACTTATTGTAGTTATGTTGAAATTAAACTTGATGACTTAGAAATAGAGGAATTAAATTTGATTTTGGGATTACTGATACTAAATTTGTTCTTAGTTTTGTTATTGAAGCAAAAGGTTATATTTATACTGACGGTAATATTGATATAATTGAAGTTGATAAATATAATAAATTTAATATTTCTGATAGTTTCTTTAAACCTTTTCCTGTTTATATTGCAACTTAATTTCTAATTTAGTGCATTATAAAAAATTAAAATTTATGCAGTTGCAACGAAGTGAAACAAATAAATTTTAATAGTCGGCTTGGGCGACGGTTTTTATTTGCACGAAAAGAAAATTTTATATTTCATTTTGAGGAATGTTAAGACTTTATGTCTGCATTCCTCTTATAAATAAAAAAAAAGATTTTTATTATTGATATTATAAGGGGTTTATAATGAATAAAGAAAAAATAATAGAATTAGTTAAAAAAGAAGGTGAAAAATATCCTAAATTTAATTTAAAAATTGCTCTTGCAGTAATTGAAAAGGAAAGTTCTTTTAATCCAAATGCAAAAAATTTGACTAATAGAAATGGTACTGGAGATCGTGGTCTTTTTCAAGTTAATGATACATTGTTAATTGAGTATAATAGAATGAATAACAAGTTTTATACAAAAAAAGAATTGTTTGATCCTAAAATTAGTATTGAGATTGGTTTATGGTATCTTTTTAAAAGAATACCTCAAATGTTAAATTATTATAAAGAAGCTGAAACTTTAGAAAATCTTATTATTTCTTATAATGCGGGAATAGGAAGAGTTCGTTCTGGTAAAATTCCAGAAACTACTTTGAAATATATTGATTTTGTAAAAAAAAAGTTGGAAACAATAATATTATAATTTTGGGGTTTTTATTAATTTCTTTTTATGTTGTAAAAAAATGCTTGTAAAAATTACAAGCATTTACCTTTTGTTATTGTCATTACAATATGATTGTTATCACAATAAATAAATAAGTTTTATAACTTATCTTTAAGTAAAATAACTAATTATAATTTTAATTGCAATATTTTTAATTATTTATTTTTTTATATTGACTTTTTAATTTTTATAGGTTATATTTTAACTAAATTAGTTAAAAGGGGTTTTATAGTGAAAAATAAAGAATATTTAGTAAAATGTAATTTACGTATTATTAACGCTATATTTGATAAGTTTGGAGTTTCGAAAACTGGATTATCTAATATTCTTGGTGTTAAAAGTACAGTTATGACTAGAATTGAGAATGGTCAACTTTTAAAGCAAGATAAAGCATCTATATTAATAGATGTTTATAATGTTAATCCATTGGCTTTTTTTGATTTAAATGAGGATATTTTTAAAAATTAAAGACTAAAAAAATACTTGCAGATATTGGCAGTATCTACAAGTAAAATTTAAAGCATATAGGTTTTCGTATGGTTAAAATATATTATATTATTTTTATAAATTCAATTAAAAATTTTAAGAGTATAAATTTTATTGGGAAAAATTTTTCTAATAATTTTTTATGCTCTTTTTTTTGTGTTGATTGTGTTTCTCTTGATACATTTGCATAACCGCGGAACAAAAATCAAAAAAATGGTATGTAAGGTATTGTATTACATAAACTTACAAGGGTAAAATTTTTGTCGTATTTTTGGGTTTTTATATAAATTCACAAAAAACTTATAAACTACTATAAAATAATAACTTATATAGATAGTTTGAAAATATCATTTCTAGGTGGTGATTTTGGAATTACAAGATAAAAAAGAACGAAGACAAAAACATAAAGCATTAAATAATTATATATTACTTGGGCTTATAAATGAAGTTGAAAAAATGCTTTATTTAAAAGAATTTAAGAAATATAAAAAGAAATTAATAAAATTAAAAAAATCATTTTGGAATGCTTGGCATTGTGGAAGTATTTTAATATTTAATGGTGTAGATTTTAAACATCAGGAAATAAATAATATTAAAAAAAATGATAGTAAAAGAGGGGATTATTGTAATACGAGATATTGTCATATTTGCAATACAATTAGAAGTGCAAAATTTATTAATAGATATTATGATGAAGTAGGTAAATTTGATAATCCTTATATGCTTAATTTGACTATAAAAAATATAAGTTTTGATAAGTTAGAAAAAAGAATTAAGAAAATGAAAAAAGTTTTTAAGAAAGCTCGTGATAATTATAGAAAAATTAATAATGATTATAAATTTATTTCAAAATTTGAAATAACTTCAAGATTTAAAGATGATTTTCATCCTCATTATCATATTGTTTCTAATAATTTAGATTTTTTAAAGTATGTTAGAAGATATTGGTTAAAAGCTTTTAAGGATACAGGAACTAAGGCAGTAGGTCAAAAATTATTAAAAGCAGATAATAATTCAGTTTTTGAACTTTTTAAATATATTACGAAAAGTTTTACAAAAGCTAAAGATAAAAAAAATACTTATCAGATAATAAACTTTAGAGAACTTGTTTTAATTTATCTTGTTGTATATCGTAAAAGAATAATTACAAGTAATATTAAGAATTTGAGTTTTGAAGATATAGAAGCAGAAGAAAATATATCAAATTTTGAGAAAGAAAAATTTTTAAAGTTTTTTTATGAATCTGAAATTTATGATTGGGTTAATTTAGAAACAGCAGAATTATTTGTTAATAAAGAACTTGACATAAGGGTAAAAAATATTGTGGAGGAAAAAACAAAAGAAATTGAAAAGAAAGGAGGAATTTATAAAATGAAATTTGTTAATTGAATTTTATTTGGAAGGTGGGGTTTATGGTAAGAAATAAAAAACGTGGCGTTCCTGTCAATCAGACTTTTGATGAGGATGTTTATAATGAATTAAATAAACTTTATAAAATTTTAAAATTAAATAGTATGCAGGAATTAGTTCGAGAAATAATAAATGATTATTTAAGTGAACATCGAATTTATTCCGATACGGTGAGTGACCACCGCATCGATTTTAAAGATAAAAGTGAGTTTGAAAACAAGTATAAAAATAGTGATCAAACTATAACTTTTAATATTTTTAATATATACAATTCAGATTCTAAAAGCAAAGAGAAAAAACAGGATTAACTTGTTGTTTTTTAATATTGTACAATATTAAATGTATAAATGTACAAATAAAGTTTAATTGTTCAATTTATTGTTTTTTTGTTTTATAGATATTATTATTTTTCTATAGATTAACTAATTAAGGGGGAATATTATGGTAATTATTGCAGAACGAAAATTTTATGATGTGAAAGATATCTCTAAAAAATTAGATATGTGTGAAAAAACGGTAAGGCGACATATTAAAAAGGGTATAATAAAGGGGTTTAAACTTCGTGGATGTTGGGTTGTAGATGAATACACATTTGATAGTATATTAAATTGTTATGCTGTTAACGTATGTTAAATAATTGGACACAAAAGGACACTAAAAGAATTAATAGGACATAAACGGACACAAAAGGACATTAAAGGAATGTAAAACATCAAGATAAGTTGTTTTACAGTTTTTTTTTTGTGAAGATTTAGTTATAATTTTTGTGAACTTAAAAAAAGGGGGCAATATGTTTTTTGATATTTTTAGTTTAGGAAATAATTTTAATTATTTTTTGGATTATTGTATTTCTCATAAGGCGAAAATTAGAAGAAAAAAAATGAAAAGAAAAAGGGGGAAATGAAAATGGCTATTAATGCAAGAACTGACAAATTTGGAAATCCTTATATTGTAGTAGGTTGTAAAGACAAAAAAGGGACAGGATATTCTAAAGGATATATTGAATTAAAAGGTCAGCTTTATAAACTTGAACCTTCTAAAGCTGATAAAGATGGCATTGAAATGTGGATTAAGGTTACAAAGGTAAGTAAGCAAAAACAGCAATCTATGTAATTTAAAAGGGGGTTGGTTTGAAATTTAAATTTTTTGATCCAGAAAAAATTGTTAATGAAGTGGCAGAAGAACATGAATTTTTTAATATCCTTGTTTTGGGTTTAGCATTAGGTATTAAGTATTTGGGTTTTAAGTCTATTTTGATTGAAATTAAAAATTTTTTATTTTCTAAATTAAAATTTTGGAAAAAAAAGAAGGTAAGAAATGAAGGTTTTTGATACTGTTCAAGCTTTTGGAGCTTATTTATTTGGGGGGACAAAGGCTTTGACAGCTGGATATACAGGTGAAAATGGTACTTTTTCTTGGAATAAAGCAATACAAGGCTCTAAGGTAACAGATAATTATTTATTTGAAAGTGTAGAAGTAAATGCTAAAAATGTTAAAACTCGTTATGGGATTGATGTTTTTGCACTTGCTAAAAAATTTAGTTTTCTTATAGTTTGTTTATTATTTACTGTAATTTTTTATTTTTTAAGGGGGAAAAAAAGATGACAAAAAAAAATAAAAGTAATTTAATTTTAGCAGTTGTTTTTGCTGTTGGTGTAATGTTTGGTGATAAATTTAATTTATTAGATGAAGTTCCAGTTTTAGGCAAATTTTTTAGATAAGGGGGGGGTTTAATGCAAAAAAGAAAACTTTGGTCTGGAGAATTAAGATCTGGTAGTAATTTATTAAAAATAGATAATTTTAAATTAGGACGTATTTATTTTTGGTCTAAAAAAGAAGTAAAGTTAGATATTAGAGGATTATTAAGAACTAAAGAAACTGGTAATATTACATTAATTCCTCGTATGGATATTAAATATTTTAAAAGGCTTGCAAGTTATAAACAAGGTTATAACAGAGAGTTACAATCTATTTTAGATTTTAATTACATGAATCAAGATTCTGGTATTGGATCAAGTGAAACTTTAACAAGTGATGAAATCAATATTTTAGGTGCTAATAATTCTTTAAAAGATGTTCAGACTATGGTTGATGATTTATTTTATATTGACTTTGGTTGTATTAATCTTGATGGTGGTGATATTTTAGAGATTGAATTGACTTCTAATTTATTAAATCAAGAAGTTTTTGTAGTTGCTGAAGAGGCTGAAAAGGAAGAAACAGAATATTATCTAAAATACTATGAAACAAGGGAAAACAGTACAACATTTAATAATGTTGATGAACTTTATTTAATTAGGAATTTAGGTGATATTTCTAATATAGGTGAAATTGCATTTGAAGTTGATATTGATTTAAAAATTAATGGTGGTAGTTTTTGTTCTGAAAACGTGCCTTTATGGTGTTATATAGTACCTCAGAGATGTAATGTTGATTTGGAAGCTGTTGGAATGTTACCAGTTATTGAATTGCACTCTGGTGGTGATGGTACTCATGAAATTTGGATAAACAAAACTGGCAATTATTCTGATGAATTAATTTTATTTTGTGTTGAAAAAATTAGAAATACTGAAAGACTTGCTAAAAGTCAAGTTAAGAATATGGAAGATCAAGCACACGAACTAGCTAAACTTGAAGAGAAAAAACCTGAGGTTGCAAAAGCTTTAAGATTTGAAGGTAAGGCTGTTAAGTCTAAGTATTTAAAACAAGGTGTTGAAAATTTAAAAGCACATCAAAAAGCCAAGGATATAGTAAAATCTTAGGGGGTATTTGTTATGGGATGGTTTTCTAAGACTTTTAAAAAGATAGGTAAAGCAGTTAAAAAAGTAGGTAAAGGTATTAAAAAATTTGGTCAAAAAACAGGTCTTAATAAAGTTTTTAAGGGTGCAATTAAATTTATTCCTGGGGCTTCTGTTATTGATGGACTTGTTACAGGTGTTGAAAAATTTATTCCTAAAGTAACTAAGGGGGTTAATAATTTTGTCAAAGTGGAAAATACTAAAAATAATACTTCTACTTCAGTTACTAAACAGTCTGTATACAATAATAAAACTGTGCATAATCATTTGGACAATAAAGATGTTGTGAAACGCAATAATAATTTTGGTCTTTGGGTTGCAGGTGGTTTAACAGTTATTTTATTAGTTAAGGATTAAAATATGAAGAATGAAGAAAGATTGTGGGGAAAGTATTTAGTAAATATTACTTATTGTAGTTATGTTGAAATTAAACTTGATGACTTAGAAAATAGAGGAATTAAATTTGATTTTGGGATTACTGATACTAAATTTGTTCTTAGTTTTGTTATTGAAGCAAAAGGTTATATTTATACTGACGGTAATATTGATATAATTGAAGTTGATAAATATAATAAATTTAATATTTCTGATAGTTTCTTTAAACCTTTTCCTGTTTATATTGCAACTTAATTTCTAATTTAGTGCATTATAAAAAATTAAAATTTATGCAGTTGCAACGAAGTGAAACAAATAAATTTTAATAGTCGGCTTGGGCGACGGTTTTTATTTGCACGAAAAGAAAATTTTATATTTCATTTTGAGGAATGTTAAGACTTTATGTCTGCATTCCTCTTATAAATAAAAAAAAAGATTTTTATTATTGATATTATAAGGGGTTTATAATGAATAAAGAAAAAATAATAGAATTAGTTAAAAAAGAAGGTGAAAAATATCCTAAATTTAATTTAAAAATTGCTCTTGCAGTAATTGAAAAGGAAAGTTCTTTTAATCCAAATGCAAAAAATTTGACTAATAGAAATGGTACTGGAGATCGTGGTCTTTTTCAAGTTAATGATACATTGTTAATTGAGTATAATAGAATGAATAACAAGTTTTATACAAAAAAGAATTGTTTGATCCTAAAATTAGTATTGAGATTGGTTTATGGTATCTTTTTAAAAGAATACCTCAAATGTTAAATTATTATAAAGAAGCTGAAACTTTAGAAAATCTTATTATTTCTTATAATGCGGGAATAGGAAGAGTTCGTTCTGGTAAAATTCCAGAAACTACTTTGAAATATATTGATTTTGTAAAAAAAAAGTTGGAAACAATAATATTATAATTTTGGGGTATTTATTAATTTCTTTTTATGTTGTAAAAAAATGCTTGTAAAAATTACAAGCATTTACCTTTTGTTATTGTCATTACAATATGATTGTTATCACAAAAAATAAATAAGTTTTATAACTTATCTTTAAGTAAAATAACTAATTATAATTTTAATTGCAATATTTTTAATTATTTATTTTTTTATATTGACTTTTTAATTTTTATAGGTTATATTTTAACTAAATTAGTTAAAAGGGGTTTTATAGTGAAAAATAAAGAATATTTAGTAAAATGTAATTTACGTATTATTAACGCTATATTTGATAAGTTTGGAGTTTCGAAAACTGGATTATCTAATATTCTTGGTGTTAAAAGTACAGTTATGACTAGAATTGAGAATGGTCAACTTTTAAAGCAAGATAAAGCATCTATATTAATAGATGTTTATAATGTTAATCCATTGGCTTTTTTTGATTTAAATGAGGATATTTTTAAAAATTAAAGACTAAAAAAATACTTGCAGATATTGGCAGTATCTACAAGTAAAATTTAAAGCATATAGGTTTTCGTATGGTTAAAATATATTATATTATTTTTATAAATTCAATTAAAAATTTAAAGAGTATAAATTTTATTGGGAAAAATTTTTCTAATAATTTTTTATGCTCTTTTTTTTGTGTTGATTGTGTTTCTCTTGATACATTTGCATAACCGCGGAACAAAAATCAAAAAAATAGTATGTAAGGTATTGTATTACATAAACTTACAAGGGTAAAATTTTTGTCGTATTTTTGGGTTTTTATATAAATTCACAAAAAACTTATAAACTACTATAAAATAATAACTTATATAGATAGTTTGAAAATATCATTTCTAGGTGGTGATTTTGGAATTACAAGATAAAAAAGAACGAAGACAAAAAACATAAAGCATTAAATAATTATATATTACTTGGGCTTATAAATGAAGTTGAAAAAATGCTTTATTTAAAAGAATTTAAGAAATATAAAAAGAAATTAATAAAATTAAAAAAAT
The DNA here is from genome assembly GCA_964036195.1 of Sphaerolaimus hirsutus. Taxonomy (NCBI): domain Eukaryota; kingdom Metazoa; phylum Nematoda; class Chromadorea; order Monhysterida; family Sphaerolaimidae; genus Sphaerolaimus; species Sphaerolaimus hirsutus. The sequence continues at coordinate 9,414 of CAXIWS010000357.1, forward strand.
CATTTTGGAATGCTTGGCATTGTGGAAGTATTTTAATATTTAATGGTGTAGATTTTAAACATCAGGAAATAAATAATATTAAAAAAAATGATAGTAAAAGAGGGGATTATTGTAATACGAGATATTGTCATATTTGCAATACAATTAGAAGTGCAAAATTTATTAATAGATATTATGATGAAGTAGGTAAATTTGATAATCCTTATATGCTTAATTTGACTATAAAAAATATAAGTTTTGATAAGTTAGAAAAAAGAATTAAGAAAATGAAAAAAGTTTTAAGAAAGCTCGTGATAATTATAGAAAAATTAATAATGATTATAAATTTATTTCAAAATTTGAAATAACTTCAAGATTTAAAGATGATTTTCATCCTCATTATCATATTGTTTCTAATAATTTAGATTTTTTAAAGTATGTTAGAAGATATTGGTTAAAAGCTTTTAAGGATACAGGAACTAAGGCAGTAGGTCAAAAATTATTAAAAGCAGATAATAATTCAGTTTTTGAACTTTTTAAATATATTACGAAAAGTTTTACAAAAGCTAAAGATAAAAAAAATACTTATCAGATAATAAACTTTAGAGAACTTGTTTTAATTTATCTTGTTGTATATCGTAAAAGAATAATTACAAGTAATATTAAGAATTTGAGTTTTGAAGATATAGAAGCAGAAGAAAATATATCAAATTTTGAGAAAGAAAAATTTTAAAGTTTTTTTATGAATCTGAAATTTATGATTGGGTTAATTTAGAAACAGCAGAATTATTTGTTAAT
>CAXIWS010000358.1:0-14245 GCA_964036195.1 Sphaerolaimus hirsutus
TAAAGGGGCTGGCGACAACAAATCAGGGACTGCCTCCGACAACAAGAAAAAAGTGTGATCTAGTGTGCATGAACACACAATATATATATATATATATATATATATATATATATATATATATATATATACCGTATATCCTTGAATAAGACCCCAGGGGCGTTATTATTTCGTCAGAGGTTTTGGAGGGGGGAGTTATTCAAGGGGGGGGGTACTATTCAAGGGGGGGAGTTATTTTTTCCTCAGAACTTCCAGGAAAACTTTCACTTTATTCATTGTTTGTATGCATTCCGTCAACACATCTAATGCAGAAAATGACCAGTTCAACAAGAACAAAAACAACGTTTCCATCCTAAAATTCGTGTTCATCGGCGTCTGAATCATTCAAATACACATTGTCGTTTTTCCCAGAGGGGGGACTTATTCAAGAGGGGGGAGTTATTCAAGGGGGGGGGCGTTATTTTTTCCTCACCTGGCCAACAGGGGGGTGTTATTCAAGGGGGGTATTATTCAAGGGGGGGGGTCTTATTCAAGGATATACGGTATATATAATTTTATCTTTGTCTTAGGCAGTGGGGCTGATCGATTGAGGCTTCACACATGAAAAATATTTCATATGTATCGCACAACAATGGCTGAAAAATCGCATTTTTTGTCGTCACAGTTTTACAGTGTGAACGCTGTCTAAGTGTTTTGAACGTCTGTCACGCATTTCCCGGACCACAAATTCATAGTGCGCATTTTTAGGGGGTATTTCGAGGAAATGCGCAGAGTTGTTAGAATTACTGAACTTTTTTAAAAGTATAAGTAGACGTAAAGTATTTTTTTACTCACCACAAAGTATAGAAAACGTAAAATATATTTTTTTACTCGTACATACGCGTAAATGTGGGTAATTTTTTGTTAGTGTAGAAACGACTACTTTTCTTCATAGAATGTGTAAAAGTGGGCACTTTTTCATACGTGTACAGCACAACGTATGTTTTTCTATAAGCAAATGACAGATTATATAGTTTTCAATGTCTCTTTCTTCTAGGAGATAAAAATCATCGTTCTCCCGATTCGTTTACCACATCCATTGTCTCCACAACAATTTCGATTTGGTTGCGAATTTTGAAATTTTTAAAGGCACTCTAGGGTGTCAAAAAATTTTTTTTACGGAAAACGGAAACGGAAACGGAAAAATTATTTCAGCAGCCGGAAAACGGAACGGAAAACGGAAAAAAATTTGCACTTGGCGGAAAACGGTAACGGAAACGGAAAAAAAAATTTCAGCGGCCGGAAAACGGAAAAAGAGGCCGGAAAAACGGAAACGGAAAAATCAAATTTGCACGGAAATGGAAAAACTTGCTGAAATTTTGCCGGAAAACAGATAAAATTTTCTGAAATTTTGCTGGAAGTGGGAAAAATTTGCAGTAATTTTGCTGGAAACAGAAAATTTTTCACATGATTGACAATCTGCAGGAATTTTTACCAGTTTGGCTGATCAGAAAACAGAAAGTTGAGCCAGAAAAGGGTAAAATGAGGCGGAAAAATGGAAAATTGAGGCGGAAAATGGAAAAAAGCGGAAAAACTGGAAATTGAGGCGGAAAACGGAAAAAAAGGTGGAAAAACTGAAAATTGAGCCGGAAAACGGAAAATGAGCCGGAAAAACGGAAACGGAAAAAAAAGTTGCCGGAAAACGGAACGGAAAACGGAAAAAAAAATTCAGCAGTCGGAAAACGGAACGGAAAACGGAAAAAATTTGCCTGCGGAAAACGGAAACGGAAAACGGAAAACGGAAATTTGACACCCTAGGCACTACCCCCGCATATCTAAAATATTCAATGGAACCACTTCTGTAAATACATAGCAGTGTAGTTACTTTATAACATAGAATTTTTCATAAATACATTTTCCATATGCGTACGCTTTGAAACTGTACGCGTACAAGTGCGTACGGTATTTTTTTGAAAAGTATATGTAAATGTATTTACCGCGTACTCGCGTACGCGTATTTTTCGAGTAAACGTACGTACCTTTTAACAACTCTGGAAATACGGTACATTCCAAAATGTACATCATGCAAAATATGTGCACATACATATTGTAGTAGTTGATTGAAGTTACTACAAAATTGTATATACCTAGGTAAGTATAAGTTCAATCAACTACTGCAATACTGAGCTACTCCCAGACACGGATGTCCTGTAAATAAAAATGGCATACGAAGTTCCAAAGTTCATGTAAAATGTCATGCAAAATGTCAAATTCTCACTAGATGGTTGACATTTTTCATGACTTTTGACAATTTGCATGAAATGTAACATTCTACATGACATGTTAAATTCCCACTGACATCACTTACACCAATTAGGGCCTCCACCACCACTAGACTCCAGAATATTCCCCCCAGGAAATTCAACAAATGGTGGCGTAATTGGAGTCGCATCGATGGGTGGCCTGGGGTAATTTGGCACTGTGCCAGTTGTGTCAGAAACTGTGGCAGCTGTCAACTGGCGCCTGTGTTTTGCCACATCCACCTTGACTGGGCTGACTGACCGCATGTTGTGTTTGGATATCACTGCGTTTTGGGGTGATATATTTACCTAGAGTATAGATGTAGAAATTTTTGCTGCATTAATATTCCAAGTCTTCCATCTAATATTCCATTAATAGTCCTTCTGAATAGGAATGGAAAAGAGCATTGTTCTCACTACCCTGGGTTTCTTTCAAGAGCACACATTAATAGTGAGGAGTATTATAATAAGATAAATACATCTATATGATACATGTTATGATGCATTATCAAGTGTACTATACATGTGGATTGTGGAGGCATGGGATAGCATTATCACATACCGTATTACCTCGAATTATCCCCCCTTGAATTAACCCCCCCTCGAATTAACCCCCCCCCCCTCAAAATGGGCTGGGGAAATAATAACCCCCCCCCCCCTTCGGAATGATGTACGTCATGTACAAAATAAATACGTCATGTACGCAATGTACATGATGTAAATTACTGTTAATTTGCATTGCAGCTACACATAGAGTAGTTTGTGTAGCTATCTACGTTTTTATGTCCGAAAATATCCTGTTTAGACACATTTATTACCTATTTTGGGTATGCAAATGCCTACTATTTAGTATGATCCTTACCGAAATTTCTGACGCAATAATAACCCCCCCCCCCCCTCGAATAACCCCCCCTTGAATTAAACCCGCCCCCTCAAATTTTGCTGGCGAAATAATAAACCCCCATGGATGGGGGTATTTCGAGGTAATACGGTAATTGCAGCATTATTGATCCAGAATCATCCTCAATGGAATTTTTGGTCAGGCTACCTCAAAAATTAGTTGGACTTGTTTGAAACTAATACAGTCCTTCCTCAACTACATGTAAATCTTCATTGAAAGAAATTGAAACACACCAAAATCAGCTGAGGCTGTGCCAGCAGCCAGCATCAAATTATAATCCCCAAGCAATGGAAGCAGTCTATCTGTGCCCCCAGTGGGCAGCAGGGGCAAAAGTGGCACACTCACTGTGCAGAAAACATACTCCCCATCTTGGGTGAATGTGCTGTTTTTTAGGTTGTTGGCAATCTGGAATTGTGACAATTTGGGCTACATATTTACTGTCTTTGCTTGAATAATTTCTCCCTTGAATACTCCCCCCCCCTTTGAATAAGTTCCATTGATTTAATGGGGGAGGAATAAATCCTTTTGTATATTATGTATAAATGTATATGTATAGATTTGTATTGTCCTTTAGACATAGGGTCAATTTGTTGGGTCCATTTTCAAAAAAAATAGCATGATTGTTTTGTTAATCAAGCGATTTTACTTCATTTTATTTACAAGAAATATTTTATGGAATGAGTTGAAACAAAAATGCTACAAAATTAAGATGAAAAAATAATTCCCACTTGTATAATTCCCCCATTGAATAGTCCAGTTCACCCTTAAAAAGGTCTGATGGAAACATAATTCCCCAGGGAATTATCCAAGAAAATACAGTAATTTCAAAACCCCATTTTATTATCTGAAATTTTGCCAACTCACAGTTTCATCAGAAAGTCTAGCTGATGATCTGCCATCATAATTCACCTCCGTCCATGCCAGGAAGCTTTTCGATTTGGAGATATCATCCCTGTTGAAAGCACATTCTATTGCTGAGTCATCACCCTGGATATTGAAAAATGTCATATTTTGGACGGCTAAAAAAATAAAAGGATTTTTACTAATGAAAAATGAAATAGAAAAAAATGAAATATGAATGTAAAATAAATGTAAATATAAAATATGGTATGTAGTTGTAAAAAACAATCAAATGTAGGGAGAGCTGGCGCTTTCTACCCATTTTTGCAAAGAAAAATATGTAAAAAATGTATAGCATTTTTATAGTGCAAGCATCAGATCAAAGCCACTCTTAAAAACTGGTAACTGAAATTTGCAGTCCATGTACTAAACAGTATTTTTACAAATCTAGTGAAATCATGCACTCACCATTCTCTGATCATTTGAAAATGCAGCAGCCACATAAAACATTGGCATCGGCTGTGCCTTTCGAAATATTATCATTTTAACTTTTCCATTGCCTGTTGTTGTATAAATCATGCCAGCTTCACAATCTTTTTCTGGCTTGCTAATGTCACAGTTCAGTGGTTCTGTGAAACAACCACAAGAGCCAGAAATACATGACTCAATGTGCTCCTGTAGTGACTCTGATTTGACCAGCTGTGCACATGTGAATTTTTTTTTGAATTTTATCATGATAATAGATATACTCTGCTTACTTTACACCCTGCACGCGTGGTTCCCGCTGGAAGTGTGCCAACGATGGTTAACGCGTGCGAGTTTCATAAAAAGATGACAAAATTGATTGTTGTTATAGTGTTAGTCATAAACATATACACATCGATGAATTTTTTTCATCTTTTTACGGAAATCGCATGATTTAATGATCATTGGCACGCTTCCAACACGAGACATAAATCAGTGCGAGGGCAGAGTATCATGTAGGTACGCTGAGTATACATGGTTCACAGATCCTGAATCCTGATAACTTTTGGGATTCAGTTAGGTATCCTGATCCTGATCCCGAGGCCGCATTCCCGATTGATCCTGATCCTGATAGTAATCCTGAAATCGGAATCCCGATAAAGTTTCCTAAATTCCGATCCTGGAAAAATTCATTCCATTTGTGTTCCTTTTTGCAACCGATTGTTGCAACCTTTTTTGACGAAGAAAACCCAAAATATCATAAAGTTTTTTTAGAAAAATCCTGATAGTGATCACTGACCCTAAAGCGGGAATTAGAGCTCAGCGTCGATTCGACGTGAAATGACGACGTGGAATGATGTCGTGAAATTAATTACACGAGTGTGGATCATGCTACGGGTCTACAATTTTCTAAGGATAATGTATGAATCAATACCTTAATCGTGTCCAATACTGAGTGTTATCAGCCACAACTAGAGCGAATTGAAAAATTCAATTTTTATCATTCCACGTCATCATTTTACGTCAGGGAACAACTTGACATTTCACGTCAGACTATTGCAAGCAGCAGTCTGACGTGAAATGTCAAGTTGTTCCCTGACACTGTGACGTGAAATGATGATGACGTGAAATGATAAAAATTGAATTTTTCAATTCGCTCTAGTTGTGGCTGATAACACTCAGTATTGGACACGATTAAGGTATTGATTCATATATTATCCTCAGAAAATTGTAGACCCGTAGCATGATCCACACTCGTGTAATTAATTTCACGACGTCATTTCACGTCATCATTTCACGTCGAATCGACGCTGAGCTCTAATTCCCGCTTAATCCCAATCCCAAAAATTTGAAATGCCTGAGATCCCAATTCCGATCCTCATCCCGAAAATTCAACAAACAATACCGAAAATTCAAAAAACAATACCGAAAAATCCATTCCGTTTCAACCGCAATAGTATATACAAATTATTACCTTTATCAACAGGATAATCTTTATACAGGCAGCCAATGAAATTTTAGCCATTTTGTTAGAAAACCGTGGTCATGAAATTTGTAATTTTCTAGAATAAGTAGAATTCATGCAGTTTGGTGTGTGTGCCCAAAATTTGAGTATGACAACTGCACGCATGTTTTTGCGTGGAATAATACTGTTGTAAAGATGATACTCAATGTCAATGACATTGAACAGACCCAAATTTGGAAATTGGTGGGGTAGATTTTTTCCCACTTGGCATCACTTGAAAGTTGAAGGTCACTTTTTGTGATCAAATAAGTTTTTAAGATCGCTTGGTATTTTTTAAACAAATTTTTGTGGGGGCAGCTATTCAAGGAGGAAATTATTCAAAGGGGATATTATTATTTCATCAAAATTTTCAAGCATGTCGCCATTTCCTGAAATATGCTGTACATGCTGTACAAAATAACATAATTTTTTTTGCAAATTTATCATATAAATAAGAGGGGAAATTATCCGAGCTGGATTATTTTTTCTCGATCACAAGGGGAATTTTTCAACAGATAAAATTATCCAAGGGGGAATAATTCAAGCAAATACGGTAGTTTGTTTTGCAGGTTTGGGTTTTCTGGTCAAAATTCCAAAATCTGAGTGCCCTATCTGATGGAGTGTTTCACCTAATTCCAGTCTACGATTTTCATTTTTCCCTGTAGTAACATTGGACTTTGCCCTGCTCACAGACTACAAAATATAGAGTAGGTACTATCTTGAATTTTGAAACTTAGCCTTCTGAAGTTTAAATGCACACGTAAATAGTAGTCACGTGAAATGTGCCAACACGTTAAAGGTGTCAGATTTTTAAAGTGATGTTCCCGCTTTGACAATTTTAAATCAATACACTCATGCGAATTACTGAGGAATTTTTATGAACAAATGTGTATTATTACCGTATTTACTCGAATAATTGCCCCGGGGAATTATTTTTTCCTCAGACATTTTTGAGGGGGAACTATTCAAGGGGGGGGGATTATTCAAGTGGGGGGGTTATTTTTTCCTCAAAACTTTCAGGTATATTTTCATCACACTACATACACATGAACATCCAATTTCCATTGGTAATGCATATTCCATTGCATCTTTGCACACCGGATGTGCTAGATTTGTATTCGATGAATCAGTCCAGGCACAGCTTTTTTGCTTGGTTTCATTTCATCGATTGTTTTTCGATATATGTGCATTACCTATCCTCTCATTTGGGGGGGGGGATTATTCAAGTGGGGGAATTATTTTTCCTCACTTGCCTAGCTGGGGGGAATTATTCAAGGGGGGGGGGGGGAATTATTCAAGTGGGGGGAATTATTCGAGTAAATACGGTATATGACTCACTCAGTCACAGTTAGCATTGAAAAAATCTCTGGGAGATTTATATTTAAAAAATCTCAGAAAATCTCAGAAAATATAAGATTTTCTGAGATTTATATTTTTTCCATGATTTTCCAAAGAGATTTAATTATATTTTCTCCTGATTGAGAAAATCTCTCAAGAAAATCTCTCTATATTTGCCCATTTTCACCTTCAAATTCACTAGTTCATGTGCTTTTTTACCAATTTTCATCTATTTTTACTAATACATTTGCTTATAAACCCATTTTTAGCAATTTTCCCGTTATTTGTAGTTTTTCCTGCCCTTTTTCTGTTCTATGGCATGAAAGAGCCAATAAAAAGGTTTTCTGAAATACATTTTCTGTCCTCAAGTACTTTCAAAAAGTATACATAAAAGAGAGTACTGGAACTTTTTCAGAGGCCATTTAGATGTATTTACTTAGTACTCAAGTATATGTATTTTAGAGTAAACGTAAATAGGTATGCTTTAACCCCTGGACCATACCAAACCCCTGCAGTCCCATGAAGACCCAGTGCTCAAGTACGAGGCTGTACCTAAGCACCGGGTCTACATTGGCACTGGATGTTGCTACTTATGCAATTGGAAATATACTTACCAAATTTTGGTGAAAAAGTCATCTGATAAATTCTGTGGGGATCATCACATGTGAAAGTATTGTACTCTACTATGAGGAAAAATGTGCCTAAACCATATTTTTGATCATTATTTGGATACATGGTAGTACAAAGTGTGCCATCAGTAGACAATATGCTGTTCTCATATGAAATTGTGAATGAAAAGGTAAAACAACAGTAAATTTGCTTAATATCTAATCTCAATGGTTCATTCAAACACCTTGAAATATAGATTAAATCATATTTCAAGTTGAGAGATTTTTTGAGATTTTTTTGAACTGCAAGAGATTTTCTCAGAGATTTAATTATATTTTCGAAAATGACCTAAGAGATTTAATTATATTTTTTTCTTGAGAGATTTTCTGAGATAATATTTAATTATATTTTCTCAAAATCGGTTGTTTTTTTCAATGCTAGTCACAGTGAAACGAACCAATGCAAAAAGTGCGAAACATAATGTACCGTTGAAATTTTGAGTGATTTAGTTTGGTTGATTTATATTGGGAAGTTTTTACCATTGAACAGAACGAGACTCCATGTTCCTTCAAAAAAATCGTGCTGTGTATTGATTAAATGGCTCCTTTCTATTTACACAGTTTTCTTAATATTTTTTTTTACCTGTGTCATTTTCGGGTAGTTTTTAAAAAAAAATTTTTGGCACCAGCAGCGTTCAGATGCGTTGTTTTTAACCCCCCTGATGCCAATTTTATACCATTTCCTGAATAAAGTAATTCGGTCTTACTGTGAATTATGTGTTAAATTATCCGATGAAAAATTACAAACAATGATTATCCATCCATTGTGGTGAATAGTACCTAAAGTAATTTTTCGTACAAAGTGTACACGTAAATACCGTATTACCTCGAAATACCCCCATGGGGGTTTATTATTTCGCCAGCAAAATTTGAGGGGGGGTTAATTCGACGGGGGGGTTTATTCGAGGGTTTTTTTTTATTATTTCGCCAGAAATTTTCGTTAAATTCATACTAAAGAATATGCCTTTTCTTACACAAAAACGGTAATAAATGTGAGAAAATAGGTCATATTGGGGCTATAGATGTACATCTGTACACAAATGAGCGTATAAGTGTAGCTGCGATGCAAATAAGTAGTAATAAACACCTTCCCGGACAAGTTCACCACCCATTTTTTTATTTCACTTCGAATGCAATATCTCCGTTCATGGGGGTGTTATAAAGCTGAAACTTTGTATATAATAAGTTGTACGACCCCTCTACTCCCCAACAATAGGGGAGGTGCGGCGACCCACCCTGTAGTGAGTCGCCGCACCTCCCCTATTGTTGGGGAGTAGAGGGGTCTTACAACTTATTATATACAAAGTTTCAGATTTATAACACCCCCATGGATAGAGATATTGCATTCGAAGTGAAATAGAAAAATGGGTGGTGAACTTGTCCGGGAAGGTGTTTAAATACATCATGTACATTGCATACATGATGTACATCATTCCGGAGGAGGGGTATTTCGAGGGGGGGGGGGTTATTATTTCCCCAGCCCATTTTGAGGGGGGGTTAATTCGAGGGGGGGGGTTAATTCAAGGGGGGGGATAATTCGAGGTAATACGGTATTTATACAGTAAGTAAAGTACCTCTTGCGATTATGCGCCATATGTTGTAAATGCGCATTTATTATGATGCAAACAAGGAACATGTTTGATTAAAACCAAAATTCAGACAGTCTTTGAGAACATGATTGATAATCAGGCTTGAGTTTTATAATGATTCGTTTAACAACGTTTTCATTGAAATCAAAAGAAAACATAAAAACGAATAAAAAAACGAATAGAAGTGGATAAAAAACGTATCATTAGGGTTTTTGCTCGTGCGATTAATTATTCAATTTGCCTGCTGTATTTGCTTGAATAAACCCCCTTGGATAATTCCCTCTCTTGAATGTATCAACCGCCTGTGAGACGTATGAGGAAAAATACCCCCTGCCCTGAATAATTCCCCACCCTAAGGCATATGCTCAATTTGCTATGTCATATTTGAACAAAAATAGTATTTTGTTGTGTTCATCCATATAGCATATTTTTCGCAATAACTTGATGGAAACGTGCTTGAAAGTTTTTACGAAATAATAATTCCTCCCCTTGAATAGTTCCCCCCATAATAGTCTGACATAAAAATAATGATTGAGGCATCGAATTCTAAAAGTCGACAAGTCCAAATTTGGAAAAATTGAGTTAAGCCCTTGAACATGATCTGTGGATGGTCCCTCTCATTTTTCAAAATTTTCCCAAAAAATTTCTACCTCACATTCCCCTAAACGACCATGCCAAATTTGACCATTTTGGGGGAAAATGGAGAAAATTTGGCCAAGAAGTCGACAAGTCTGCCTAGTTTTTGGGCAAAAAGTCGACAAGTCCACCTTGTGCAGCCTTTTCTGTTGGGACAAAAAAAAAAGAAAGTCCGCTATGGGCAGTGATTTCTAAAAGTTGACAAGTTCAAAAATAGCCCATAAGGCAAAATTTTCAAGCTGGGAACAAAAATGTTTGCAAGAAGAAGTCAACAAGTCCACTCCCTGCCAATAAAATTCTTTTGGGCGAGAAGTCTTAGTCAACAAGTCCATGCCTGATTAGAGCTAAAAGTCGACAAGTCCATTTCATTAACGCAAGAAGATGACAAGTTCAATTTTGTTTACTGAACATTGTTTGTACTCCAAATTGATGCCATTTTCGTGTTGTTGGCGCCATTTTTATGGAGTGGCCCTATCAACTCCAAAATACAAATCTTATTTTTGTGTATCCAAATCTTATTTTTGTGTATCCAAATCTTATTTGTTTGTGTATCCAAATCTTTTTTTGTGTATCAAAATCTTATTTTTGTGTATCCAAATCTTATTTTTTGTGTGATCCAAATTTTTTTTTTTTTTGTGTGTCCAAATCTTATTTTTGTGTATCCAAATCTTATTTTTGTGTATCCAAATCTTATTTTTGTGTATCCAAATCTTACTTTGTGAAATAAGATTTGGATACAAAAACATAAGATTTGGATACACAAAAAATAAGATTTGGATACACAAAAAAGGATTTGGATACACAAAAAAGATTTGGATACACAAAGAATAAGATTTGGATACACAAAAATAAAATTTGTATGCACAAAAAAAAGATTTGGATACACAAAAAATAAGATTTGGATACACAAAACCAAGTTTATCCAAATGGTGCCAACACCATGGAAATGGCGCAACTTTGGAGTCAATAGCACCACTCCATGAAAATGGTGCCAACACCATGGAAATTATTCGAGCAAGTTCACCCCTCCTAGTTCGCCAGACTCCATAACAAACAGCCCCCCCCCGCTCAAAAATCCTGGATACTCCCCTGCTCGGAAGTGTGCCAGCATGGCAAAGCCAAAGCTTGCGACTGTTCTGACAAAATTTGTCGTTGTTTTAACATAAACAGGGATCAAATGATTTTAATGGAGGCAGCATCTTTGTTGTGTTACTTTTGTCGCAGGTGCTAGTCATTGTTGGCTCAGTGCCAATGTGAACCATGCATGCAAAGTGTTAAGTCTTTACTTAAGAAAGTGCACAGTGGTGCTTGGAAAGCAAATTATTTTCGTATTTCCTCGAAATACCCCCCCCCCCCCCCCTCGAAATACCCTCCCTCAAAATGGGCACTATGAATTTGTGGTCCGGGAAATGCATAACAGACGCTCAAAACATTTACTGTGTTACGTTAGAACATCGTTTATCGGGTTGGCGCGCCAGCGCCATCCCTCGCTGCCGAGGGAGGGCGCAAGCGACCCACCCATAATATGGTCAGAGACAGCAAAATGCGGAAATTCGGAAATTAAAACTCAAATAACTCTGGAACGCTACTAGCGACCGTTGGAAAGCCCGTGTCGGAAAGTACCCCGACTCCAAGTTTCAGATTGATTGGTTGTATTTAATAAAAGTTATTCAAGATTTTATTTCTGAGGTGGCATTCTTGTTGTTGTTGTTGTTGTTGTTCACCCGAAATTCTTCAAAGTGGAATAACTTCGCTGAAACACAGCCGATTTTCCTGGATGATGGCTCATATGAAAGAGCATATGATGCCATTTATTATTTATCAAAAATTTTCACAGGCTCCGCCCACTTTAGGACTGTAGTTGTTTGAAATCTTCAAAATGAATAAATTAAAAAATTGAATACAAACAAGGGAATTAAAAAATTTGTTGATGTGCGCAGGATCAGGGCTTTCAAATGAGCCCGTTTTTTGTCAATTTTGGTTGACATTTAGAAAAGTTATTCAAGTTTGCGTGTTTGTGTAATACACGCAATATAGACGGCTGTAGAATAAAAACGTGAATTTGAGGACTCACTATCAGATTTTTATGTTTGAATTATTTTCATTTATATATTTTCAATATTTTTATTTTTAATTTATTTTAATTTTATTTTTAATAATTTTAAAATAATTTTTTGATAATATTAATTCATTTTTTATAATAATTTTTTGATAATATTTAATTCATATTTAATTTTTTTATTGATTATACTTTTATGTTAATACATTTATTTGTATATATACATTTTATTGATCACTTGTTATATTGTCATTAAATTATTTCTCAACTTTTTCATTGTATTTTGTCAATGTTTATTCCATTTCTATTTCATTCATTTCTGAATTTTTATTTTTTGTTACAATTTTTTAATGTTATTTTTTCATTTTTTCATTTAATTTCATTTTATCTGAGATTAAATTTATAAAATTTCATGATTTCTACTCTGTTTATTTATATTTGTATTCAATTTTCAATTTTTTATATATTTTTTAATTAGTATTTTGATTTCGTTTTAATGTAAAATTCAATTTTTTTATTATTTTATTTTATTCGTTTTACCCTGTTTATTTATAATTGTATTTAACTTTAAACTTTTGCCTTTTGCTTTTAAAGTTTTAACATTGTAATTGTTTTGTTGTTTTTTGTTAGCATTTTTTACTATTTAAAATTTATTTATTATTTTATTCAGGATGATTTCCATAAATTTTTTGTATAAAAAATTCTTAATAAATTTTATTTTTTATTATTTTATTTTTATTTTTGTTGGTTTTTAATTTTACATTATACTTTTTTGTTAAAAAAATATTTTTAATTTTTTTAAAGTACTTTATGGAGCACATGACATCATTGTTCATATAAATAATAAATACTGTACATATCTTTGCGGGCCTGTGGCCCCAAAAAGAAGTATATCTCATAAAAAATGGCTAAAGCCAACAAAAAGTGGACACTGCACCGATATTGCAGTCAGTTGTATGCATTTAAATGCAGAAAAGAAATATATCGCTTACTATCCTAAAGAAGTATTTCAAATGTTTCTTCAAGAACACTGGTGAAATGTAGTACAATTTCACCCAACTTTATCACACGCGCGTGAGCTTTTGTATGTCTGAGGTGTGCATCATTTCCACACAGCTCACGCTGGTGTGATAAAGTTGGGTGAAATTGTACTACATTTCACCAGTGTTCCTTGAAGAAACATTTGAAATACTTCTTTAAGAGCTCGACCACACTGTAACATTAAGTGATATACTCCTTTTCAGAGCTCAAACTCACAAACACACTGTAGGATAGTAAGCGATATATTTCTTTTCTGCATTTAAATGCATACAACTGACTGCAAGCATACAACTGACTGCAATATCGGTGCAGTGTCCACTTTTTGTTGGCTTAGCCATTTTTTATGAGATACCATCTACATCCTTATAAAAGGCTGTAAAAACTTATGAATGGTGGTTATTGTTGCATTTTTCACGTTTTTCTCTCAAAATTTTCACTCTGAAAAAATAAACTCCCCAGGGGTAATTCGAGGCAATACAGTATGCGTTTTTCTATAAAAAAGTACTTGTACCCAGTTTTACTTGTACTTTGTGTAGTCTGCTTTTTTGTTTCCGTGAAAAGTACCCACTTTTACATAATCTCTGAAGAAAAGTACATATTCACATTCACGATTTCGGGTATTAGATATTACTCGATTTTACATTTTATAAAAAAGTATTTTACTCACATGTAGGTACTCACGTCGTCACGAGTAGTAATGTGAGATGCGCCAGAACTTCCGCGCCAAGCGCCAATGGCGCCAGACCAAAATGGCGCCAACCGCCAGAAGCGCCAGACTCGTTTTAAATTTCCTGTAGTTGACAGACATCTAATTCTGGTAAACTTAAATGTGTTCAAAGCTGATTTATGGGTTTCGAAAAAAAAATTCCGAAGTGTTCGAAATTTGGTAGTAAACTAGTGTGTATACCGTATTTCCTCGAAATACCCC